>PVKA01030992.1:0-26741 GCA_004027165.1 Ctenomys sociabilis
AAGGCCACCTACAGGGTCTCTGGTACCAGTGCTAGCCAGGATCTGGAAACCTCAAGAGGAACCTGGCCTTGCAATCAGCAGATCCTATCTAGTGACAGCTAGGGTGAGCCACGACATATCCAGTTTCTCCTGGAGCTCTACTTCTGAAGAGTGAGAAAGTGAAGTGGGTGTTAGCCCTGAACCAGGGCTTGGTGAAGGGTGCTGTGCTGAGCTCTTTACATTTGCTGATTTCATTTGACATCCAGTCCAACCACACAGGCAGGGATGGTCACTGCCCTATTCTATGGGAGGTGGGGTGTGCTGACCGGAAGGGACGAGATGAGGGCCCTGAGTGCACCACCATTGCACATGTAAGCCCAGGGTTGGAACTTAGGTGTCTGAGCTCTAGCCTGACATCCTGACTTCTTTGCGAGGACCCAGTGGCTTAAGATTCCGCGCCATAGTCTGACTTTTCCACTAGCATACCTGCCTGTGGGCTTGGGAATGTGGACGCCATGTTGGTAGGCCTGAGCTTGGCTTTCTTGGCTGTTGTAGTTCTTACTTTACATCTTTTTCCAGTCTGTGCTTGCGCCCACTGTGGAGGCCAGACTGGCCTTGCAGCAATCCTGCCCTAGCCTCCCAGTCACTGCCCCGCTCAGCTGTTCTGTTCCTTTCATTATTGGAGACCGTGGTTCGGACCTGGCTCCTCCCTGCTCTCTAGCATCTTGGGCATTGGCTGGTATAGGAAACACTTGAACCTGGGCACCCTGGTGCATGCCTGTAGCCCCAGCAGCTTAGAAGCTTGGGGCAGGAGGATGGCAAGTTTGAGCCCAATCTAGGCACCTTAAGTGAGACCCTCTCTCAAAATGAACAAAAAATAATTTTAAAAAGAGCTGAGGATATAGCTCAGAGCAAAGGCCTGCAACATACGTGCAGTATCGCTGTGCTCAGCGTAACCCCTAAGCCATCCTAGGATGGCCTCAATGGGGAGAGAGCTTATAGGGCCAAACTCTTGGTTAAAGGCAGTGAGTGTTTTGGCCAGGTGTGGTGGTGCACACCTGTAGTCCTAGCACTTGGCAAGCTGAGGCAGAAGGATGAACATGTGTTCAAGGTTACCCTGGGCTATACGGTGAGCTCAAGACCAGCTTGAATTACACAGGGAGGCCCTATCTCCAAAAACCATTTAAGAACTTAAAGGGACACAGCTTCCTCAACTCACCTTTAAGTTCTGATTCCAGCTTGAAGTTGAGTGTATGAAACTCCTAAGTACTCACTGCCACATAAAAGCAACCTTCCACCCCCCCTCTGGCTCTAGGTGCTTGCCATAGCCGGGGTAGAGCACAAATGCCTAGAACAAGGGAGCACACGTAGCAGCTATTTTTGGACTAGTACAACTACTATGGAAATCAGTTGAGATTCCTGAAAAAACTAAAACACACACACAAAAACACAAAGCAAAACAAAAAACTAAAACCCAAAAGTGTCTGCATAACTTCCCGCAAGACATTAAAATGACCCCACTGCAGGGACCCATGCAGTCAGAATTTTGTAAGTCACTGGTCACATTATAGACGCTCACGGACACATTCGTGTCTTCCTTCCCCGTGTTAGACGCCTCTCTATTCTTTTCCTTGGCTTATTGCTTTGGTGAGTGCCTGATACACAGTGGTAATCCTGGGCTACTTCACCTCGGTTCTACATTCCGCCAAGAGCCACACCACCGGTGCGGCTTCTTTAGCAATGGATGTAGCCAAAGCCAACCACATCAAGCACAAACACCAGCCCCAACAGGCTCTTCCGGCCTCTCCTGTTCCCTGGAGTCCTGTGGCTCCCTCAGCTTCAGTTCGTGGCAGCAGCTAAACCATGCTTGAGCCATTCCCCCCAACACGCTCGGAAGCTCTGGCTTCTCCTGATCTTGGGGGACACAGGACAAACACCACAGCAGAGACATGCACTTCCTAAGCATCTGCCACGGGGCTTGGAGCGTGACCCAGAAAGGCAGGGAGTTAAGCCAGAGGGCAGAGAGCGAGCGGTGTGGACACACTTGGTCTTTCTATGCTGCTGGCCTGCTTGGAGGCACAGCCTAGAGGACGCCCCCTGCAGGCTGGGGTGGCCACGCTGGCCAGAGACTGATGTGGGACCCTTGGGGGAATCGTGGTGGTTTCACCGTTGTTTCGGTGAAGGCCTAATTTCAGCTGTGTCACGAGACTGTGTCGTCACATCCGCTTTCCACCTTGCAAGCTGTGGCACAGAGACTCAGTGTTCCAGCCACTTGCCATGCCTTGAATACCATTTCTTCCCCATGCCCAGCAGGACTTCAAAAGTCCCCTTCCAGGACAACGGGTAGACTTTATTCTGACCCTAGAACACAAGCCCTAGTTAAACTTTGCATATTTACCGATTTTTCCCTGGAGGATTGCTTCTAGCAACACCAAGGGTACTAGATTCTGTGAAACAAAGACACAACAGCAATTTTTAAGCGGCGCCTGCCTCCTTAGCTTTGAGTTGCACGGACAGCAGGACCACCATGGTCCCACAGAAGAGGCCACGGGATGACACGGCATTTCCAAGCCCTCCTTGTGCTGACATCTAATAGAAAGGCTTTGCTCTGAGGGCGCTCTGCTCAGAGAATCAGTAAACTCTCTACTTTCCTATCCTCCGCCACTGTTGGTAAATTCTTTTAGTGACCGTGCATGACCTTTCATGAGCCACTGCCCCACAGTTTCTGCCCTCTCTGGCCTCGGTTCCTTCACTCTCACGGCCTTGGGTCTGCATCTCGGAGGGAGTTCCTACTTCCTGCAACCTGCACCCAGTATTTGCTGGGGCCACCAGCTCATTTTCCTCTCCCGGATACGGTCGTGAAAGATGCTGCAGCTCTGTTCTCATGCACCCTGCAGTTCTGGGATGAAACCTGCGGTTGCAGGAGGGAGCCACGCCTTGTGCTGTGTGGGCCTGACCCGGGCTGCTCCTGGACTCACAAAGGGCAGCGGCCCAAGGCCCGGGGAGCCATGCATTTCTCCTCTGCAGATGGAACCTGGTGGCAGCTGAGATGATGGAGGTGGCGGCAGCTCAGGAAGAGTGGGGCGGGGAGACGCAGGGAGGGAGGTAATTAGGAACCAAGCGGTATCACAAATCTCCCGGGCGCTCTGACACCCAGGGAGAGCGATCACACACTTGGAGTCAGCCCAGACAAGTGTGAAAGCCCTCACTCCATCTCCAGGAGGAGAGGAGGCAGGAAGACAGGGCTCAGGTCCCGCATGACAGCCCCGCCCCCAGCACCTGAACCAAGACAGCCAGGAGGTCACGATCCCCTCAGCCTCCTCCCTTCCCATGGTGACCCAGGTCAGGCAGCTGTGACTCAGAGGCTCCCAGGATCAGCCTGAGCTCCGCCAAGACCTGGGGAAGGTCTTGGGATAACAAGCTGGAGAAAGCGAGGTGGGGAAGGGACTGACCGTGGCGTCCAATCAAGGCCTGGCGGAGTCTAACAAGCCCTCGGCAGGCTCCAGCCAGCCCTCATCAGAAGTGGCAGAGCTGCTTCCCTAGGCTGAAAAATTAGTCCCCAAGGAAAGTGGATATTAATATGAGCTGAAAGGCTCCTGTGTGCCAGGGGTGGACTTCCCTGGATGCTGCCCTGGCAGGGTGAGGATGTCCAGGCTCAGAGAGGCTGGGCCCTTGGCCCAAGGGGCACAGCTTTGCAGGGCTGGAGGTGAGATCTGCCCATCTGGGAAACCCCAGCTTTCTTTGCACTATTTGTCTGCTGTTTTCCCCCAAAAGAGAAGAGGCAGCTGGCCTCTGTGGGGGTGTGCTCTGGGAGGTTTGAGCTGTGTCCTGCAGAGATGGGCCTTCCACTGCGGACAGATCCGCAGACAGGAAGCCAATTGTCCACTCCCTGGGGCCAGCATCCTTTGGGGGTTCCAGATTCTAGAACCAAGGGCTTCTCTGGTTGGTACAGTATCTCCCAGCTGGGAAGGAGGCCAGGGCTGCAGCCCGCTGTCCTGAGGGAAGGTGGTGTCCACAGCCCCGGATCCACCTTGCCTGCCTTCGGGTGGCAGGTCACCTACAAGCAGAGATCTAGGTGACCCTGCCAAGGCCTGGCGTGCGGTAGGTGCTCAGCATGGCCTGGGACAAATCACTTCACGCCCCATGCCTCAGTTTCCCCATTTGGAAAATAAGGGTAGTGGTGGCGCCTGCCCCGGGTCATTGCTGAGTGTGTTCCCAAACAGCATGACAAATGGGGCTCGTGACTTGGACACTCTGAGTCCCGATACTCCTTCCTGGAAAGGTGGAGCTTGGTTCAGGCTCACAGGATGCAGGCAGGGGCTGATCTTGAACATGAAAGCAGGGTTTAAGCTAGAAGGGCATGGCTGGTGGATGGAGGCATGCCGGGGTTCCAGGTAGGGCTGCTGCAGCAGCTCTGCTTATCAGAAGCAAAGCCAGGAAATGATCTGAATGCTTGAAATAGGAGAAGGGAGAGAAGGTTGATCTTCCATATGCAGAAGTCCCTGCTCCTGCATGAACTTGCTCTGGCCTTGACCAAGAATGGCAAGTCACTGGCAGGGCCCTCGGGAAGCACGGAGTGGATGGTGGTCAGTGGAACCCATCCGTGAACAGCGATCAGTGGTTCCTGGCCACGGCAGCTGCTCCTCCCCCACCTCTGCCCTGGCACATGGGAGATTGCCTGAAAGACATCACTGCTCATGACAGCTGGGTGGGGTTGTGCTTCTGGCATCTAGTAAGGAAGGACCAGGGTTGCTGTTGTTCAGCCTGCAATGCCCAGCCTGGCCCACAGCCACAGCAGATCATGCCATTACACGATGCAGTGACCGTTATATAAATTGCATGTCTTACATGTTTTTAGCAAAAGCATGGGAAGACCCATGCCTGTAGACTGTTCCCTGAGTGTAGAATTTTTGGGGGGAGGAGTTTCCAGTATTAGATACCCATAATTGAATGAAACAGTGACTGATTGGACACCAAATTCAGGGCAGTGATTATATCAGGGTGAAAAGAGATGGAAGGAATGTCTTAACTATTTTATAACAATAAAAAATTCTCTTGGGCAGAGGAAAGATGAGCTTTAAAATACTTTTTCGTTTTGTATGTTAGGGATGGGTCTACAGGGTGTTCAGCATCTCACTGCTAGATCATAGTGATCTACCTGTTTACAGCCTCCCAAGAGCTGGGATTACAAGCTTGTGCCATCAGGCCCAGTCTCAACTGCAGTCTCAATGCACCCTGGGGACAGGGCTGGCACTGCAGGCTGGGGGATCAAACCCCTGGTCCCTGCTCCTGCTTGTAGGCACTTTAATCCTCTGAGCTATTTGGCTGGCCCCAAAACAAGATTTAAAGATAGGGTGCATCTCTCATCCAGGCTCTGCTGGGCTGACTGTTTCTAGCTCTTTGACAAGCCACAACCTGGTTCTACCTTTTGGGTTTGCTTCTCAGAGGTCAGCACAGGGTCCTGTGTGATGCTGGGAAAGATCCCGAGGGCCAGGTGTGTTGCTGTCTTTGTTCCTATCACTCCTCACCTTTCCAGCCTCCAAGCCCCCAAGTCCCCGAGCCCCCAGCTCCAAGGTCAAGGGGGGGAGCAGTTGCCCCTGGCTCTGCAGCAGCATTCAGCAGGCACACAGGTGCCCCAGAATGGGTCGGCAAAGCTGTCAAGGAGAAAACTTAAAAATTTTGTGGACCCCAGGCAGCCAGCAGTGGAGGAGGGGTGGGAGGTGGGCTCACTATGAAACCCTGTGAGGTCAAGAAGGCGGACCCTGCATGTGCACACATGCATGCGTGTGGTGTCCAGGCACAGGCCCGTCCACCCAGGCGTGTGTGTGCACCCTTGCGTAAGTGACTGTGGGCAACTATGACTCTGTTAGTGGGGATATAAACAAGTGGTGGAGAGATGCAGGCAGTCACAGGTGCACGGAATCCTTGCACTCACGCGTCTCCTCACACACCCTGGTATTTGTGTGTCTGTAACTGTGTGCGTGCGAGTGTCCCTGCTGACAGCGCGCATCTGAGTCTCTTCCTCGCCGCTGTCTTCTTGGCCTTCCCATCACCTTGCCCGCACCTCCCCTCCTCCACTTACCCTGGAGTGCTGGCCACCTCAGGTGAGCCTCCAGCTCCTAGGCTGTGGGCCCTCCCAGCAGGTGGGGCAGGCTCTCAGCAGGTGGAAATCCAACTCCAGGCTCCCACTGAGCCCCAGGGAGAAAGGAGCAACCCCCACGCACTCCCTTAATCCCCCAAAGACCCTCCCCATTTACCTTTGTGTGGGAACAAAGGGCCCTTCTGTGCTGGAGGTCACATTCCTGACAGCTTGGTTCAGAAAGGAGGTGTGGGGGAGCAGGGTTTGGGGCAACCTCTTCTGGCCTCAGTTTCCTCCCTCCTAAAGGAAGGCTGGTAGGCAAACTGCACTGTTACCAGGCTTCTGTGTGATCGACCTCTGCACTTAATATTTCAGATGCACATGTTTGGCAAATACTTGCTGAGAACCTACTGTGTGCTGTGCTGTCTATGAAGGGCCAAGAAAAGGAACTCAATCCTGTTCTTTTCCTTGGGGAGGCTGCAGTGCGAGGGGTCATAGGAGCAGAGCCTCACCCAGGGCCCAAGCTAGATGCACTGGAAGGGCACCTGCCTCTGAGCTCCAGGGCTGCGGGGTGGGCAGGCAGCTCTGGATTCTGTTTCCATTGACTCTGCCCTCAAGTGCTCCTCCTCTGTCACCTCAAAGTAGGAGCTTATCTTCCTGTGAGGCCTGCGGATCCCCAGCTACCAATCCATTCAGGCATCCAGCCAGCCACCCCTATCTGTCTACCCTTTAACCATTCCTGCAGGGAACCCATCCATTCTCTCACCCTTTCACCTCCCTGCTGATCCATCCATCCATCCATCCACCCATCCGCCCACTCACCTGCCACACATCCCCTCACCCATTCATCTACTACCCACATTCCCCTATTGACTCACCCATCCATCCATCTATCCATCCATCCATTTGTCTACCCAGCTATCCATCTATCCATCCATCCATTTATCTACCCAGCTATCCATCCATCCATCCATCCATCCATCCATCCATCCATCCATCCATCCACCCACCCACCCAGCCATCCATCTGCTCTCCATCCCTGTGAACATCTATCAATGCCTTTCTATCATTCACCCACTCATACACTCTAACCCAACCATCCATCCATCCATCCAAGCCCCCACCCCTTGCTCCTGCCCACTCAAGCACTTACCCATTCTCACACTGCCCACCCACTTACCTACCCACCTGCAAAATGAACCACCCTCTTCTCCATAATTTACCTAGAGATTTACCTTTATTGACGATCCTTTATTCATATTCACCGCCTCCTCTGTCTGCCCACTCATCCACACCTCCACCCTAGCATTCTCAACCCTCAACTACCCATCTGGCCATCTACTCAACCATCTGACCAATCAACATCCACCCCAGTTCACAAGGGCCCTCCTCACTGACCCCTCATCCACCCACCCACACCAGCACATTCCTGTGCCTAAGGACCCAGGTGGCCTGCGAGGAGACCACACTGCGCTTTTCCTTTTAGACTCAGCCCTGGACAGAGCCCCGTAGGACGAGAAAGTGGTCACTTAAATCCAATCTCTCCTTGGGCCACAAGATCACCTACTTGCTTGTTCTTACAAGCCAGATACTGAGAATTTGGGGACCTGAAGGGAAAGGGCAAACTGATACAGAAAGCTGGGGAAAAGGGTGGGGAGGGGAGAGGAGAATAAAGCGGTGAGGAGGGGGTTGGGCACGGAGGGAGGGAGAGAAACAGGAAGTGGGGTAGATGAGAGGGGACACTTGAAGGGCAGAAAGATGCCAGAGAGACAAGCTGAGAAACATTACTGCGCATGGGCGGTGGGGAAAGCAGAGATCGGAGGGTGTCAGCGTCGTCGCGCCCTGTCACCCTCCCTGCAAGTCCAGAGGGACCAGGCAGCACCTCCAGCGGTGAGGCAAGCGGCTGGCCTCCCTGGGTGCACAGATACCCGATTGCGTGGGCTCTGCATGCGGCACCATCAATTAGGCGATCGGCAGACCTGGCGAGCAGCAGCTTCTGTGGAAATTACCTTTTAATTCCTTAATTACATTGTCCTCACCTGCAGCTCAACTCGCCTCCGTCAGGCGCTTGCCGAGCTGTCTCCTGAACCCCTCGTGGCTCCAGTGCCACAAACGAGGCCGCCATCTCTGGGAGCAGTCGCCCCCTCACCCCAGCGCTTCTCAGGCCGGCTATTTTTGCCAACAACCAGCAAATTGCCCACTCCCATCCTGCAAGGGGCTTCTGCTAATTTGCTCGCCCACACTGCCTCCGCTACAACTGCGTGCCTAAGGCCATGCCTGGGTGCAGGGTACTGGGCTCCGGGCTCCGACAGGCCTGCAAATTCTTGCTGTGTGGCCCTGGGCTGTCATTGCTACCTCTCAGAACCTCAGTTTTTCCATCTGTGAGGTGGGAATAAGAAATAGCTTCCTTTTGTCCAGGGTGGGAATCAATGGAGCTCTAAGTCCTGCCTCAGGTGCCCCCCTTTTATGAGAACTCCAGTTGTGCCCAGGCTGATACATTCCATGTGAGGTACACATATACTTTTGGGGAGTCTCAGGCCAGCTGGTGCTCAGGTTAGAGTCAGTGCCACACCCCAGAGCCAGTGGGGAGGATGGAGAAGTGAGGCTGTGCAGGCCTGAATTTCTAGGGCAGGATCCTGAGGGCTCTACTTTCATAGCTGCCCCATGATTCTGACATTCAGGTAAAGTGATGGACACTTTCAGCATGGACAACAATCTGGCTGAAAATCGGGAGTCTCTGTGTCGAGGCCCAGTTCTGGCGATGGCTCACTGCTTGGGGCTGAGTGTGAGACTCTCCCTTCCAGCCGTCGAGGCTTAGGTCTGTGGGTTTATCAGGTACCAGAAGCAGCTGGAAAGGGCAGGTACAAAAGACAGGTCCCACTCCAGAGTTTGTCCCTCTGCACTCCAAGGCTTTGAGAAATTCCCCTGAGAGATGCTCGAGAAACAAGTGCCCCGTTTTATCTCACATCCCAGCCCTGACTGTCACCTTTAATGTCATTTTCTCTCACTTAAAGTCATGTTTTTGTTCTCCTTTGAGTATCTTTACATAAACTCCTTTAAATTTATGTTCCATAAGTAATTTTAACTAGTAGCTGAAGGAGGAAAATTCTGATGATATATTACTACTTCTATTCTCAGAATTATCAGGGCCAGCCAAATCAGTAGATTAAAGTCCCTGCAAGCAGGCACAGGGGCTGGGGGTTTGATCCCTGGGCCTGCCATGCCGGCCCCACCCCGGGGGCGCGCTGAGACAACTGAGACTGGGTGTGGTGATGCACACCTGTAATCCTAGCTCTTGGGAGGCTGTAAACAGGCAGATCCCTAGGAATCTGACCTAGTAGTGATACTCTGAACACCCTGTGGACACTTTCCTAAAAATACTAAAATGAATAAATAAATAAAATTCTCAAAAATATGCACACTTAGTTTCAGATTTCCAGAAAAGGAAATGTAACAGACAAGATTTATTTTTCCTGCAGAATAGGTCAAAAGAATAGCTTTGGACATTGGATAATGGGTAGCCTGAAACTGGGATCCTGAAAACAGGAAGGCAGATGAGGGGACCCCTCTGAGAGCTTCCCGGCCTTGGCGTAGGGAGAAAAGCCCAAAGGGTGGATTTTGTAGGACACAGAACTGGAGGAGAGAGATCTTTATGAGGAGAAAACTGCGAAATCAGGAGAACCTTGCTTCGGGGCTGGGAAGATAGCTCAGTAGAATAAGTGTTTGCCTGGCAAGCACAAGGTCCTGAGTTCAATCTCCAGTACCACAAAAAAAAAGAAAAGAAAGGAGAACCTTGCTCCATGTCCTCAGCTCTGAGCACATCTGAGGGCTAACTTCTTGAGGCCAAGGAAAGAACCGCTAGAAAGAGTAGGTAGGGTAACCCTGGATCCCACATAGGCCTGGGAATAGCTCCAAGTACTGTGGCACGAGTGCAGAAGAGTCAAGGTATTGGGTGGAATCCTCAGGAAAGTATTGCTGGAATGGTGGGGATAAATTGTCTTTGTATCAAAGACTGCTTTCAAATTAACCCCCCAAAAGTTGAAAACAAGATTTGAAAAGGTACAATTGATTCTGAGTATCTTTTTTTAAAAAATGTATTTAAAAATACAAGGTCTGCAGGGTCTTACTACACAGATCGCATTTGTAGGGATTCTCCTGCTTTCAGCCTCTCAAGCACTGGGATTACAGGCACGCAGCACCACGCCCAGTCTTGTGTGTCCTGGGGGCGGGGCAGGCCAGGCATGCTGGGATCAAAACCCTGTTGCTGTGCCTTCCTAAGCAGGCACTTTAGTCCGCTGAGCTACCTGGCCAGCCCCATGCTTCATGTTGGTAAGAAGAGCAAAAATAGGAATACAATGAGAAAAGAAATAGAAAAGACATTTTAGAAGATGCAAATAGCATTCCAGGAATGAAAAACACAATATCCAACATAAGAAAAATATAATGGGTAGGATGAACATCAAATTAAAGACTGTAACAGGAAACTCAGTAGAAGTATCTGACATGAAGCATGGAGAGACAGAAGAACAAAACAACCCCCCCCCACGACATAGAATGCCGGTGGCCTGTGGGCTAGCGTCAAGGGTTGGAATACACACGTGATCAGAACGACGGGCGGTGACAATGCCAGCGCAACTCCATAGGAGGAGAACAATCTTTTCAACAAATGGCTCTGAGACAACTGGGAAACCATATGCAAAACACAACCCAGGATGGTCAGCTTTCTGTTACCATAACAAATACCCAAGGCAGTTCAAGTTATACATAGAAAAAGTTCACCTTGGCTCATGGTTTTAGAGGGTTCAGGCCATAGCCAGTTGAGCCTGTGGCTCTGAGGGTGTACAGGAGCAAACCACTAATTACACAGGGAGCACAGGAATGGGAGAGGAAAAGGCCAGGGCCTTACAACTTTGGGAGCCACACCCCCAGTGACCTGAAGACCTCCCCCTAGGGGCCACCTTGGAAGGTTCCTCAGCTTCCTGATGATACCACGCTAGGCACCAAGCTTTACTCCACAAATGGTCAGGCTCCAGAGGCTCAGCCCTTGCACAGAGGGTGTGTAACTTTCTCATTAGTACACTGGGGACACCAGCAACATTTCAAGCTAGCAGAACTTTGACCCTTGTCTCATAGCGTTTTGAGAAATGGATCTCAATGGCTTAGTATGCTTAAAAGTGAGTTTACCAGTAGTTTATAATGGTGAGAAATTATATACAAACGCAAGAATTAAATTTATAACATTTCTTTACATTTTTAAAATTCTTTTTTCTTTTTGCAGTGCTGGGGATGGAACCCAGAGCTTTGAACATGCCAAGGAAGTGCTCCACCTCTGAGCCTGTCTGTAGCCCTGTGAAGTTTCTTTTAGAAAGCACAGGACAAAGCCTTTGTGGTTTTGGGTTGTCAAATATTTCTTAGAAAGGATATAAAAAACCCCACAAAAACATATGAAAAGCGATAAATTAGAGATTATCAAAATTAAAATTTGGTTTTCAAAAGCAAACAGGAAAAGTATTTCTTTTTTCTTTCTTTTTTTCTAGTTTTGGAGATTGAACTCAGGACCTTGTGCATGCCAGAAAGGCACTTATGCCACTGAGTTATCACCCCAGCCCAATATCTCTTGAAAAATAAAAAAAAACCAACCTGAGAAAGCAGTTGTACCAGAATACATATATTAAAAGAATCATTTCGAAGCCAGGTTTGGTGGCACAGGCCTGTAATCCCAGCACTTGGGAGGCTGAGGCAGGAGGATTGTTGTGAGTTCGAGACCAGCCTGAGCTACAAAGTGAGCTTAAGGCCAGCCTGAACTGCATAGTGAGACCCTATCTCAAAAAGACAAAACAAAACAAAAACAAGAACAAACAAACAAACAAACAAAAAGAATTGGTGAAAAGATGTACACAAACACCATCCGGCTGTGGGGCTGGGGGTACGTGCCCAGCACGGGCTGCTGTGCAGACCATTCGCACACCGCAGCAGCGTGGGGAAGCGACCAGGATGAAATGCCTACTGCAGCACCCAGGGGCACTGCACTTGCCAGACGTCAGAGCCCATGCTGCAGCCCAGCTCCGCATGCACCCTCTGTGCCAGGGTTGAGCCTCTGGAGCTCAACTTTCTCATCTGTACATTGGGGACACCAGCAACGCTGACCCTGTAGGCAGCTGTCAGGACAAAATGCATAATACCAGCGAAATGCTTTGGAGCGGGAATTGAACTTAGGGCCTCCTGTTTGCAAGGCAGGGGCTGTGCCATTCCACTGTGTCCCTGGCACCAGTGAAATTCTTAACAGCAATGTGGCAGATGTGAGAGACGCTAGCTGGAATTATTTCCTACTGTCAAAGTCTAGATATAGTAAAGCAGCACTGTTAAAATTCTATGTAAAGACAGAAGTGCACAACTAGTTCTACAGTGGCTGTTCCCTGTGAGAATGCAGTTCCTGTTAACTGTTTCCGTATGTTTGTCAGTGTCTTCTGACTTTCCTGTGACAAGGATGCATTATTTGTTGGGAGCCAGAATTAAAACAATAACCATTGTAAGGAAGAGTTCCCTTCACATTCTTGAAATCCAACAAACACTCTGGAGACACAGCATTGTACAAAAGGTGCAGAGGGTGGAAATACAAAGATGGAAGAGCGTTATATTCTTTCAATGTTTTTACAATTTATGTGGGAATAAACAACTGGAAAACAGAAATCAAAGAATTGAAGAAACAAGACAGACAGCAGAAGAAATCAGAAGAATGAATAGAGCGACAGAAATGCTGTGAAAATGATGGAGGGAAAATATCTGTCAGCTGGGAGCGAGGGAGGCTTCCGGAGGGTGGGGGTGGCAACAGCAGAGGCGTGGAGTTGGGGGAGTTGATCCGTTGCTGGAGAAGGAGTTGGCATTGGGCCCCCGTGAGGGTGTGTGGGGTGGGGGTACTGGGGAAGGAGTTGGGAGGGGTCCCAGAAGTTCACTGTTTCAAGCACTTATCATGTTCTAAACTTGTCCATGCGCTTACATACTGATATTTATGAAATCCCAGAACTGGGACTCCTCCAAATCTCATTTTATAGGAAAGAAACTGAAGCCTAGAAATATAAATAGATTTAGCAAAAGTCCCCACAGGTAAGAGGTGATAGAACTGGGACTCGAACCCCTGCTCTAGGACCTCAACTTGTCACTGAAAAGGTCAGGCTGAAAAACTTGGGTATTTTCTCTTGGCAACAGGAAGCCGTGAATAGTTTCATGTATGAATTAGAGAGCAACTTCAACTAGGACACAGTCTTGTCTCTCTGTCAGAATTATTGCTCCTTTCTGCATCCACAAACATTCAGAAAGAAACCAAGCTGATCTACTAGAGAAAGGACAACTCTTGGATAAGCCCAGTTTCCTGACCCTCTAGGAAAAGCAAAGCAATTCTGCTTTTCACTATGAATATCTTGTCTTAATAAACAGAAAACTGGGAAAGGAAATGGGAGAAGAAGAAGGAGGAGGAGAAGGAAGAGGAGGAGGAGGAGCAGGAGGAGGAGAAAGAAAGAGAAAGAGAAAGAGAAGAAGGAGAAGAAGAAGGAGTAGAAGAAGAAGGAGGAGGAGGAGGAGATGATGGAGGAGAAGGAGAAGAAGGGTTCTTTTAATTGGAGGGGAAAAACTCTGAAATTTTATCTCAGCCTTAAGTGGAGATTAACCATGCCAGAATATCTGTATTATTGATAACAATAATGATAGTGATTATTATATTTTATTTTTCAATCGTGGTAATTATTGAACATTAAATCATTAGCATTCATTATCCTTACAATGTATAATTAGGACAATGCTGGATAGATTGCTCTTGATGGTAATGAAGTTTTTATAATTGTAATTTATTGGCATCAAATTACCTTCCTTAAAGCAGATCTGAACATCACTCTCTTAATTCTGGGGAGGGGGTGGTAATTATTTTAAATTAATGTTTCTTGTTTGTGCTATACAGGAGGACGGAGCTGTCTGGCCAATCCAGTGCTTTGTGTGTCTGAGGAAGTTAAGAAAGAGTATCAGAGCATTCTGGAATGAGCTGGCTAGCACAGAGCATTTTCTCCTTCTGTTCCCCAGTCTACTTTCATCACCCTGCTTCCCAAGCAGCAGCCACAGGGGGAAAACACTGAGCCATTTCCCACATGATTAGCTGAGGAGACAGGAGACACTGACAGAGACTAGTTAAGCCAATTCATTGCTAAGTGTGACAAGAATATATACATTTTTTTCTTCTTCAAAGATGGCTGAAAGACCAGCCTTTCAGAAAGAACAGGGATGTTGGTGGTAGCTGTTTGCCTTGTCATTGTCTGTCGACTTTATTTGTGATGTTGTATGCAGAATGGAGAGCCCTTTATCCTTACCACTCCCAAGCCTCTGGTGAGTGACTAAGGGTGCTTTTCAAAACTATGAATCCGTACCTTGCTTCCAGAATGGCTGAGGGAGAAATCTAAGGCCCTTTATTCCTGCTATTGTAAGAGGTGTTGCCTACCTCTGACTGGGTGTGACCTCCAAAAATGGCAATTCAGTGGCTCAAAGGAATCTGTTCATGGGGTGCTGATCTACGAAAGAGCTTCTCCCTAAATGTGTTAATTAGGAGGGACAGGGAAGCCACTGGTTTTTAGGTCTTTGGTCCAGAAAACTGGTGTTTGTAAGGAGCACAGGAAGGACAGACTGAGGGGTCCCGGGAGAGGCAGTGGCCTAGAGCCAGGGCCAACTTGCTTGTCACCTGCCACACGCCAAGCAAAGGGCAGCTCATCTCTGTCCTGCCCAAGGTGGTAACTGGTATGAAACACCCGAGCTTCCTGTTGCTCCTCCCTGTTCAGCCCTGGGCTGCGTTAGCCACTCCTACCAGAGGACTCGCCAGTCCAGTCTGCTGCTGTGTTCTCTCCAACAGCTGGCCTCAGTTTTCTGAGAAAGGATCACAAAGCCTTTTTTTTTGTTGTTGTTGAGGTAGAAGGGACATCACTTCACACCCTGAAATCCTGCTCCTCCAGCCAGACCACAGAGATGTGCAGAGGCTTTCTTTTTCTGGATTTAACAAGGTGACTCTTCTGAACTGGGAGGGCACCAGTGTTATGTTCGCAGTGTAGTCTCAAGAGACACACGAGCCTGAGAGGGGAAATCCACTTAGACGCTTCTGGAGGCAGTAGAGGTGGGATCTGTGGTGATTCCAGGGATCCCAGCAAGTTACTAATACCAGAACTTCAGGTCCAAACTAGTAGGCGGCAGGTGCTATGGCTGAAGTTGTCTTTCAGAGTTGCAAACCCTTTTGCCCCGATTTCTGGTTCTGAGCACGCTGACCTTTTCAGCACCACGGACAGAGGCTGAGGGCCGCGCACTCCTAGAGTCCCTGGAGCGATTTTGTCCACTGTCCTGCCTCTCTGGGTGGCATCTTCCTTCTCACTTTTCAAGACAGGAACTCTAATCCTGCACGGGCTGGGACCTTATTCTAGCTTGGCCACTTATAGGCTGGAAAAATGATACAATGGATTAAAAGTAGAGTTGTTCTGAAGATTAATGAGCGCCTACTGATAGAACAGTACTAAGTAGAAAGAACCCAAGAAAGGGAAGTACTGGTATTATCCTGGAGGCCGAATTAGTAGCCATTAATAACAATAATGACAAGAGAAACCTAATTTATCCAGTCTTTAGCATGTGCTCGGCTCTGTCCTAAATACAGTAATATGAATGTATTATCTCAGCCACTGTCCATAACACACCCCTGCTACGATGAGAAATTAAAGCACAGTGAGGTTAAGGAACTTGACCAAAGTCACGCAGCTAATCAGCAGCAGAAGTGGGACTTGGACCCAGGCAAGTGCAGAATTCACATTTCTGCCATTATGCCGTGGGGCTTTAATAGTTCAGCTTCAAGCGCTGAACATTTGGAAACTATTGTTATTATCATCAATGCCAGCATAGTTTGTCTGCCAGTACTATTAGCTAGTTCTCTTCTTTTGAGAAAACAGGCTGTGACTGGGGGATGGAGATGAAGAACTCCCCCATGAGAAACACAGGCGCAGGGCTGGGTACGACGGAGGGGTGTGAGATGTGCCTCTGGCTTGGGGAGCCCTCTGGCCAGGAGGGAAGGTGGGTAGGTGCACAGATAGCCACAGCAGCGGGCCTAGAACAGCACAGGGGATGTGGCATGTGTGGCAGGGACTCAGGAGGGGAGCGGGTCCCAGGGATAATCTTAGGAAGGGGAGGGCATGGACAAGATCAAGAGCATGCAACAGAAATGCTGGCAGCCAAGGAGCCTGGGCTGGGCTCCTCCTCCTCCTCCTCCTCCTCCTCCTCCTCCTCCTCTTCCATCTCCTCTTCCTCCACCCCCACCCCACCTCCTCCTCTGCTTCCCCCTTTCTTTTCTCTTCTTCCTTCTCTTCTTCTCCTCCCAGCCACCTTGGAATTTTCATAGTCACTGATCAACTTGGTGTATGAGAGAGTCTGTCGGGGGCTCACATAGGAACCCCGAGAACCTCCCTTCCTCTCTGGTCTTTGATGTCAACCCCAGGCTGATTGGAGTCTGTGGCAAGCTGTGCAACAGGTGCAGGACCTTGGTCCACACAGCACTGCTCATGTTGTTCCCTTTGGCAAGTGCCTGGGGTATGGTGAGAGCAAACTAGGATTCTTCCCCAGGGTTATCCAGAAGGTTAAGTGAGGGCCAGCAAGATAGCTCAGAGGACTAAAGCGACTCCTTTGGCAAGCACGGGGACCGGCGTCCCATCTCTGGTCCGGCAAGTCATGGTGGCCCTGCCCCTGGAATGTGCTGAGCTGGTGACCGTGTCAGGACAAGGTGGCGCACTCCTATAACCCCAGTGCTGGGGCAGCTGCAAACAGGAGGATCACTATGAGTCCGAGCTGTGTGGTGAGACTCTGTATCCAATCAAATACATTAAAAAAAAAAAAGTTTAAATGAAACAATGTACGAGCATGCATTTAGCATTGTGCCAGTACATAGTAGATGCTAAAAAAAAAAAGTTCGCTTCTCACTTGCTTTAATTAATGAAGCTCTATATTTAAAACAGGGTCTGTGGCTTCTGAGCAGGAGCAGCTCAGGATGGGGATGTGCGGGCAGGAGAGACGGGAGGCGGGAGGGGAGCTGCATCCCTGACGGGGTGAAGGTGGGCAGTGTGAATCTAATTTCTCCTCAAAAGCTGCAATTTGCCAGCCCTTTTAATTATTATTTTTTTATTATAGATACAAATTAAAAATAAACTGTGTGTCTCAATCACAGCGGGGTCTGAAATTGTTCCCTAATTGTTATCTTTGAATCAATCTAGCTTTCATTAGCTCTGCCCCCTGAGGTGTAATTGAGGTGTGCATGCATGGGTGTGTGTGTGAGCATGTGTGTGAAAATCTCCACGGTTTGCAAGGAAGGCACCTACCTTCACTCACTGTACTCTGTCACCTCTTTCCAATTCCATTCTCTGTCTTCTTTGTCAAAGACTTTGAGGGTCAGTAGAGTTGAGGGGTCTTGAACAGTAAGTTCCCATTTTTGTCTCATGGTTCCTAGTTTCTCCCCTCCTGAATTTGTGTTCTGTCCCAGCTCTCTGGGAGGCTGAGGCAGGAGGATTGCTAGCTCCAGTTCAGCCTGGGAAACAGCAATTTACTGAGACTCAGTGTCAATATAAAATAACTTTATACAGGGGCAGGGACACAGCTTGGCCTGAAGGCCCTGAGTTCAAGTCCCAGTACTGAGAAGAGCAATCTGTGTTCCATGCATTTTGCTAAGGATGAGAGTAGTGACTGGAAATCAGTGCTTCTGATTTCTCCCTAAATATGCAGTACAGGCTGTGACCCCCCCAAGGGGGCCCTTCCCATTGGTCTTGCTCACCGCTTTACTCCCAGCACCAAGCTCAGTGCCTGGCACACAGCTGGTTCTCGTCCTTTACTCCAAGCAGGTTGGTATTAGGAGATTCTACCCAAAGGGGGTTGCCCACAGCCATATGACACTGGGCACAGAGACGGACAGTAGTTGTTTGAGCCAACTACTCCAGGCAGCAAAGCCCAAGACAGAGAGACAGAGACAGAGAGATAGGGACAGAGAAATGGAAGGGGTAAAGTCAGTGTAGCTACAGAGGTGGCTTCGTCCAGGTGGCACGAAGCTGTGGGCATCTTTTAGTATGAAGGGCAATAAGACTCAGGATGGGCAGCAGGACTGTGCTTGCCCTTATGTCATATTTAATCTTCATTCTTACTGGACACCAATCATTAAGCCTGTACTGCTTTCAGAGAGAGAGAGAGAGAGAGAGAGAGAGAGAGAGAGAGACAGACAGACAGACAGACAGACAGACAGAGAGACACATAGAGAGACAGAGATAGACAGAGACATAGAGACAGAGAGAGACATAGAGACAGAGACAGAGAGACAGAGAAAGCTAAACACTTAAATCCAGTAAATTAATTTCCGATAAGGAGACCGCAGTTCCGCGAGAAGCTCAGTAGAGATTGCTGTTGCTGGCCGAGTGTGCTTTTCCCAATGAGCACTCAGAGATTCTTGCTTTGCACGCAAACCCTGTGAGCACCAGAGGTGTCAGATATGTGGAAGGGCATGGGTCTGCAGGAAGCTCTGGGGACACAGTAGGAAGCCAGAGAGCCAGCCTCTGCTCACAGAGGTCCTGGCTCTAATCTGGGAGGGAGCTCTAGCAAAACCTCTCCATCAGGCTGCCATGCCACAATCAAATGCAGGAGGGAGCGGCGAGGGAATTCCAGGAGATGGTGAGGAGGGGGTGCACTCCCAGGGAGGGGTAGGTGGGCGTCTTCAGGAGAGTCAGTCTTTGGAGAGTTAACTAGGAGACAGCTGTCGAGGTCGAGGACGTTGCTTGCGCCAACTACTCCAGGCAGCAAAGCCCAAGGCCCCTGGAGAAATGGAAGAGCTAAAGTCAATGCAGCTCAGTGAACAGGAAGAGAAATGTGCAGGGCCAGGTGGGAGGCAACAGGAAGCCACTGAAGAGCTTGAGGCCAAGAGCGAGGGGTGCAGTGTGGAGCTGGGAGGCCCTGGAAGTAGCTGCTGCACCTGTGCAGGCACACAGGAGAGGGCCAGAGAGGTGGGGGGGCAGGTGTGAGCCCCAGCTGGGGCTGAACCCGGAGGTGTGGGTAGAGCGAGCAGGAAGGGTGCAGCAGAGGGGAGGAACTGCAAGGAAGTCCATGGGTCCACACTGGAGAATTGCACATTCGTTGTTTTTGAGTAGAAAAAGCCAGACTCACAAACATACGCAGTGGATGGCTCTATTTACATGGCGCTCAAGAATAGAAGAAACAACCGGGAGGACAGAGAAGAGAAGTGACAGTCCAGCCTAAATGCTTGCTTGCCCTGGCTGGAGACTTGGAGCCAGCATGCATAGCCATGCAGGGCTGGGCGAGCCGCACAAAGCGGTGAAGAGTGACTAAAAGCAAGGAGATATAGGCGAAGGAGACTTTTTGTCTCTGTTCGATAAGCAGAAATGAAAAGCAACGCCAAGAAGTGAGGACAGCTTTAAGGGCTGGCAACATAGCTTAGTGGACTAAAGTGCCTGCTTTGGCAAGCCCAGGGACCAGTTTGAGCCCTGGTCCCACATGCTGTACCAGCCTTGTCCCCAGGATGCTCTAAGCCGGCCACCGAGTCCCTATGTGCTGATGCACGCCCGTGATCCCAGTGCTTGGAGGCTGAAAATAGGACGATCACTACAAGTCTGAGCTACAGCATAGTGAGACCCTGTACCAACTGTATAAAATGAAAAAAAAAAAGAGACAGCATTTGTTTATTTATTTATTGGAGATTAAACTTGGAAGCTGGTGCTTTCCAGGCAGGTGCTCATGCCCTGACCTATCGCCACAGGGATAGCCTAAAAAATGCTTACATTGCCAGGTGTGGCAGTGCATGTCTGAGATTCCAGCTACCTGCGAGGCTGAGGCAGGAGGTTTGCAAATTGAAGCCCAGTTGGGACAACTCAGGGACACCTTGTCTCCAAGTGAACAACGCCAGTGGCTGGGATATTATTCAGGACTTGCTGGGCTCAGCGTCTGGTACAAAGGAAAAAAGATGCTTAAGGACCGAGTCCAGTAAAAAAAGACACTGAGGCCAGCAGTTTTGATGTTTTGATGTTTCGGGGATCTGTTCTGAGATGAGAGGTGAAGCTCCCCTGCCAAGAGAGGCGCTGGCAGAGTGATGGCAGGGGATGGGGCTCCCCTGGAGCCCCTCCCTCCCGGCAGCTGCTGGGTAAGGAGGGCCTTCGTGGGCATCAGCGCAGTGTGGGTGCGCTCGTGGAGTGGCGTGGCACTGTGTCACCTGTCCATCTTCCTCCACTTTTTCCTCCTCTTCCTTCTTTTTCCCTTGCTGAGGGTTGAACCCAGGGCCCTCACACTGAGCTACATCCCCAGCCCCTTATTAAATTTTTATTTTGAGACAATGTTAACTCGCCCAGGCTGGGCTTCAACTTGTGGTTCTCCTGCCTCAGCCTCCCCACGGGCTGGGATTGCAGGCACAGGCCACCAGCTGCCATTATTATAACTCACAATCTCATAATGCTTTGAGTGAGTGGTTCGGAGAAATGCTGCCGAGGCACTGCATGTGAAGGAGTTAACACACTCCTAACTTTCTATTTAGGCAGGTAGGGGACACCCTGAAATGTCACTAATGTTTTTTCTCTAATGAATGGGATCACAAAGTATTTATTATGTGCTGTCTCCATTTGCTAAATTTTCTATGATGATTATGTATTCTTCTAGAATAAAAATTACTATAGATTTGAAAATAATTGCTTAAGAATAGCTTTAAATAAGATACCAAGTTAGAGAGAGTAGTTCAGAGCTGGAGAGCTTTCCTCACACACACAATCTCCAGTTCTGCACAACAGAAAAAGAATACAGTAGGACAAGGACAGATGAGTCCCGCTACCCCCAGAGCCGGGATTGAACTCAGCACCCCACCAGCACCAAGCACACATTCTATCATTGAGCTACACCTTCAGCTCTTTTTATTATTTTGAGATAGGGTCTTGCTGATTTGTCTAGGCTGTCCTCAAACTTGTCACCATCCTGCCTCAGCTTTCTGAGCAACTGGGATTACAGAGTGGAGCAGCACACCTGACAGATTAAGTAAGTTTACGTAAAGGTTTTTCCTCATCTTGAGTAAAGAGAACAAGGACCAAGACTATGTCTAGAGTAACATGAAACACATCTGTCCTCTGTGTTTCCCAAGGGCACTGTGGCTTAGAAGGCACTCTAGAAACCTTCTTCATCCTTCCCCACTCCTGAACTTCTTGGTCTCCTCCAGTGAGCATGTGCTCAGCCCGTCACTAGGAACATAATACTTCAAAAGCCAGGGCCGCAACTAGTCTCTGGATGATTTGCAAAATGACTCCGCCATTCTTGGCCATGGAGTCCTTTCTCTGCTCTTCTATTTTATTATCCTATAAACTTGTTTTTCTTGGAAATCGAGTGGGTCTAAAATGAAATCCTAATTGGCAGTGTCTCTCTCTTGACGTGGCTGTCTGGGAAGACAGCCATCTTCCTGGAAAATACTCTTCATAGGAATTGCATGATGTCAGCCCATGAGGCTAGAACACGCAAGAACACAGAGGCGAATACCAGCCGGGACCCACTGCCGAGTCTTGGGGATGTTTATACCAGGGATGCCACTTTCCCAGATGCCACTGTGGATGGCTGTGGCTCAGTGGTCTCATTTGTTCGTCCCCAGCAGCACAGGACAAGAAAGGATGGGATCCACAGCAGGATGGACTTCCGGGCTGGAGCCAGCTAGGAGGGTGGCATCTCCTGGGTGTCATCGGGGTGGGCCTTCCATGTGCTGCTCTCCTTTCCTGTCCCTGCTGTCTCACCATGTGCCTTCTCTGTATCCAGTTTCAGCCTCTACAGTGGAAGATGCAGCCCTACCCAGTGTTACATTTTTGTCCCTCTGTCTGGGTACATCCAGTACTTGCCTTGCTCCCCAGATGGCCAGCTCCACAGGACAGGGGCTTGGGTCCATTACCATCAGCTTGAAAATAACCCCCCTTTTAAGTTGACAAATTCCTACATTACACGCAGCCTCTCTGTGTGCAATTGCATGCATGTACATTTCTATGAAGTGCTATCACATTTATAAAACCACCCCCTACAATTACACACGCTACTATTTAATCCTCACAAAGAATCTCCCAGAACACTGTTTTTTTAAAACAAAAGCACCTAGTGTTAGCAGAAAAAGCATAAGCTTATATCTATCTATCTATCTATCTATCTATCTATCTATCTATCTAACTATCTATCTATCTATCTATATTTGGTACAGGGTCTCACTATGCAGCTTGGATTTATAGTGGTCCTCCTGTTTCAGCCTTCCCAGCGCTGGGATTACAGGTGTGTGCCACCACGCTCAGCACACCTACGGGTGGGGACACTGCAAAATGTGGGATTAGGTATCGAACCCTGGTCCCTGCATTTGCCAATAGTACTTAGCATACAGTACACACTTATCTAATGTTTGTTGAGTGAATAACTGGATGAAAGAGACCTGCCTGAGGTGCCCATTCCTACATGGTAGAAAGAAATCCCAGCCTTCTGCTCTCTCCCTCTTTGGCGATTTGTCTTTAACTTAGGGGCTTATTGTGGCATTTGCGGGCTCCTTCCATTAAGGAAAAAAAAAAAAACCTGCTGGTCATCCCAGCACTCTGGGAGGCTGAATCAGGAGAATTCCAAGTTTAAATCCAGGCTAGGTAACTTAGTGACTTAGTAAAAGCCTATCCCAAGATAAAAAATAAAACAAGGACTGAGAATGTAGGTTAATGCAAAGGCTTTCGGTTCAATCCCCAGAAGGAAAAAAAATTATATATATATATATATATATATATATATATATATATATATATATATATATATATAATTATGATTGTGTAGGTATAGTTTACTTCAAAAGGAAATTAACATTAAAACACTGCCATGGCCCTAGACAGTATAGGGTGCTTTCTGATCCATCCCCTGTTCATTCATTCACTCGCTCAGCCAGAACTTACACAGCAGTGTCTCCGCCCAGGCTGTGCCAGCCCCTGGAGCCCCATGATGGGCCCAAGCGGGCACTGTCCTCTCCTCTAACCACTGGTATTTCCGTGGGGAAGGCAGAGGCTGGGCATATGCCCCAGAAAGAAATGTGCCATTTGTTCACAGGCTGCAAGTGTGTCCACACACGCATGTCTGAATTTATTCATGCTTTATGAATTAAAAATTGTAAGTTTCACACATCTATTGTGCATTACCTGGTTTCGAGGTCTTCTTTGTTTTTAAATTTCTTTTCAGCACGGGGGTTTGAACTCAGGCCTTCTTACTGAGTTACGTTTCCAAGGATGGGCTCGAAGCTTCGGTCAGCCTGCCTCAGCCTCCTAGAGCACAGGCGTGGCAGGCATCTGCCACCCCACCTGCTTTTTTTGCAAGGTGTTTTGAGCGCTAAAAACTGGCCCAGGGAGGAAGGAGTGTGGTGTGGCTCTGGGGAAGAGCGGGGTCAGGCAGGGAGTGCGTCCGAGGCCGAGGTGCTGAGGCAGCCAGGACCCAGAGGCAGCTAGGAGAAGGACGGAAGGGCGGGCACCTAAGCCAGGGAACAGTGGGGTTTAGGAAGCCACAGCTCGCTTTCGGGATGGGATGCTTCCTCCCGGGTCCTACCCCGACGCCTGGCAGCGCGGGCAGCGGTGTTGCCGGCAGGCGCAGGCCGAGAGTCCCGAGGCCCGGTTTGATTAGATCACTGTCAGCCGGGGAGGGGAGGTTAATTGCTATTCTCTTATGAGTCTGGCTTGGTCTAGCAGCTCTGCTCGCTGGCCTGTGAACATGCGTGCGTGTGTGCGTGCATGTGTGTGCGCGCGCGCGTGCGTGAATGTGCGCGCGCGTGAGTGCGTGTGCGCGTGCGTGAATGTGTGTGCGTGAGTGCGCGTGTGCGTGAATGTGTGTGTGCGTGAGTGCGTGTGCGTGCGTGCGTGCGTGTGTGTGTGTGTGTGTGTGTGTGTGTGTGTGTGTGTGTGTGTGTGTGTGTGCCAGCGCGCGCAGGAAGCGGCCGGGCGGGGAGACGGCCGGGCAGGGCGGGGTGCGCGAGTCTCCGAGAGTTCTGCGCCTGTCCTGTCTGGTGCGGCGCACAGAGAAGTGCTTAACAAGCATTAAGAGACACAAATAATTCCCCCTTTCTCCTCTCCGCCTATTCTTCCTCGCTCTTTTCTTGTAAATCCTCCTTCTTGCATGTGAATAGGGGGACGGCTTCATCTGGGACCTTTATCAGATCCCTGGTAGGCTCCGGGAGGGCAGAGTGCCCGGGGGATTACCTTTTATTTTAGGGTTTCTCTCCTCTAGTTTTCTCTTCCCCTCTCCCCTCCCCCGGCTGTGTTTTCCTCCTCGCGTTTGTTCTCGGCAGAAGTAAGTAAGGAAGGCTTAGGCGCGGGGAGGGGGCTTACAAACTTAAGGGGATCGGGCCCCATTCAGCGGGCCTTGTGCGCCGACTTCGTGCCTTTGTTCCCCGGCCATTCTTTAGCTGATTTCTTCACTCCAGTAAAAGCACTTTAATTCCCCTTTAGACACGGAGAATCCGTCCTTTCCCCTCGCTGCCCCCCTCCCTGTGTCCGCCCCACACACCCCATTTCACTTTCTCAGACCCTTTATGTGGCATCCGAGTCCCCCAACAAAGACAGAACATCCTCCGCAAAGTACTTCTTTCACTGATCGGGGAGGCGGCGGGGGACCCGAGGGGGGCAGGGCAGGGGCGCGGGAAGCACGAGGGGGGCCTCTGAGGACCAGGACCCTGCCCCCAGCCAGCCAGAACCCGGGGACTCGAGGCTGGGCCGCACCTGCCCAGCGGCGGGAGGGTGAGGGGCGGCACGTGCGCGCGAGGGAAAGGCGCACAGGTGCGGGGGGCCAGGTGCGACGAGAGTCGTCCCGAGCAGGAGGCCGGTGTGCGTGGGGGTGGGCTGGGGGGCGGAGGATCCGGGCCTGCCCAAGTCCCCAGCCCCTCGGGGACACCCTTAGAGGACCACAGGTCAGAGCCTGAAGCCCACGCCCGGGCCTTTCAAAGTGGAGGAAAGCGTTTGTGACCTGGAGGGAATGGTGAGCTGCAACGCAGGCCGAGAAAAGCCCCGCCTCAGTGTTGCTGAACGCTGAACTGAACGTCAAGTTTGCAAGGCCTACTTGATGTCCGCAGCAGCGCTCCCCATCCTACCCTCCGGCCTTCACGACGCTGCCTCTGTCGGATCCCAGCTTGTCCGCCCCCCCATCCCTTCCAATCGTCAAGTGAACACCCCTGAGCGGCTTGCACCCCAAGACTGGACTATGTGGGTTCCCCTTTTCTAACTCCTTCTCCCCATGCAAGAGCTAAACACCATCCTGTATTTTAACTTTCTTGTTCAAAAATAGTATTTAACACATATATATATTCCAAAACAATACCTTTTCTAGTTTAGTTTCTTTTTTTTTTTTTTTATTCCACTAGAAATCTTGAAGCAGACCTCCTG
The DNA here is from genome assembly GCA_004027165.1 of Ctenomys sociabilis. Taxonomy (NCBI): domain Eukaryota; kingdom Metazoa; phylum Chordata; class Mammalia; order Rodentia; family Ctenomyidae; genus Ctenomys; species Ctenomys sociabilis. The sequence continues at coordinate 25,507 of PVKA01030992.1, forward strand.
GGAAGGACTGTGGTAATCTTTATCAAGCATTCGCAAATGGAAAAATGTGAAAAGTCCATTTAAAATTATTGTTATGAAAATAGATAATGGATGTGTGGTGCTGATCTCAGGTTTGTTTCGTGTGTAAAGGGGGCATCTAGGCACCTACTGACATCTGCAAATGTTTCGGACTCTAACCTGTCCTTAGGTATGGAATTAAGATGCACAGTCGATCACCAGCCTTGTTTTCTCCATCTATGAAATGGGAAGAACAGATGAGTTGGGGTTTTCATTAAAAAAAAAAAAAGGGAGGCAATCTTACTGCCTCCATCCCATGAAGATGGAGCCAGTCTTTCTATCTTTTTTTTTTCTGTCTGGGGCTGAGAAAGATGAGTCCCCTCTTCTGACAATGCCGGCCAATCCACCAGGGCCATTTAAGAGAAAGTGGGCCCGGGCAGTAATAGCCCAATTGGGACTCTGAACGGGAGTGGACGGGCTGCCTCCCTCTCCGTGCCAGAGGATGGGCAATTACCGCCAGGCGTTTTTCTGGTAGAATAGAAGGCAGAGAAATAGCAAGTAGGAGCCCCAATTACCGGGCCTCATTCTCTGGCTTCAAACTGCAGTCAGTCGGCAGCAGTTAGAGTGGTTAGGGGGAGAGGCGGAAATTTAGCAGGGATAATGTGTGGCCTTTCAGAGCCCCAGGGCCAGGCTGGGAAGGAGGGGGACTGGCCAGTGGCCTGGAGTCTGCTTGGCTTCTGCTGCTGCCTCTGGGTGGGCGTGGGGCAGCACAGGGTGTGGCCATCTCTGTGCTGTGTGGGCCACCAAGTCCTCTCCATAGAGGGGATCTGAGCCCTTCTCCAGATTCCAGACACACAGACTGAAGGATGACAGTCGCCATCTAGCAATGCAAGAGATAACCTGGGCTTGTCAGCTGTCAGTTTTCGTGGTGTAAACCCGCTTGAAGTGGCTAAATGAGTTGGCGGGTGTGCATGCCAGAGATAGTGCCTGTGCCACACAGACACGGTGGATGTAAGTGGCCTCGAGCACAGAAGGGGTGGCCATGCGTACCTGTGATCTCAGCACTCTGGAAGTCTGAGGCAGGAGGGTTTTGAGTTCCCACCCAGCTAAGGCAATTTAGTAGTGACTTAAGATACTGTTTAAAAATATAAACGTAGGGGCTGGGGAGATGGCTCAGTGGAATAAGTGCTTCTCTGGCAAGCACAAGGGCCTGAGTCCAATCCCCGGTTCTGAAAAAA
>PVKA01030993.1:0-26744 GCA_004027165.1 Ctenomys sociabilis
AGGTACATAGATACATAGATAGATACATAGATAGATACATAGATAGATAGATACATAGATAGATACATACATAGATAGGTAGGTACATAGATACATAGATAGATAGATACATAGATATATAGATAGATACATAGATAGATACATAGATAGATACATAGATAGATAGATAGATAGATAGATAGATAGATAGATAGATAGATAGATAGATAATAGGTAGAAGATAGGTACATAGAAGACACATGATAGAAGATGGGTGTATGATAGGTAGAAGACAGGTAGATAGTAAATGATAAATAGAACATAGGTGATAGATAGAGGAAAGATAATTTTTTTTCATTCAAAATATATATTCCTTTGCACAAATTGAAACTGTGAATTGTCATTGTTAAAATTTGTAAGACTAGGTCCAGCGAGGTAGCTCAGCGGACTAAACGCCTGTGCTGTGCAGGCTGAAAACAGAAGGATCACCATGAGACTGATCTGCGTAGAGAAACCCACCCACAAAAAAAAAAAAAAAAAATTAAGACTACTGTGTGTTAATAGGTACTTATGATAAATTAACTTGGAGAAGATGCATATTCACTTCAGTAAAATGCTAATGTGCACTTTGCCTAGCTTTCCTGAAATGCAGTGAACAAAATGTTAGCTTAACTTTCAGAACATTTAGTTCATATCATAATGCCACACTACACTAAGTGAATTTTGTCCTGACTGTACTGCTGATAAATAAATGTGGTCATCAGGCTTTTGAAATGGACATCAGCAGACAGCACTTATCCTTAGAGTTGTTCCTGGTCACATAGGTCTCTGGTTTCCTGCAATTTGAACTTGGAAGATGTATCCATTGAAGTTTGTGTTGATTACATAACCCCAGGCCAGCCAATTTCTGATGTTTTCCTTTACAACTCTGTGTTGTAACACGTCATTTCCTTTTCACTGTTAAACATTGTCCCACATTTTCCCTTTCAGTTGCTCCTTTAGGAAGGTGCTTTGAATTGTGATCTAGTACATTATCTCCTGCTTGCAGTCTACATGCATAAGGCATATGCTTATTTCTAAACCTCCTCGAGAGCCACAATGGACCAGGAAGCAAACTCTGAGTGAGTCAAGTGGTTTTCTTGTAGGTTTGAGAATGCAGTTTGATGCAATTGTTTTTTACTTCTGTAGCCAGGAGAGTATGAGCCAGTTATATATAGTCAGACATTTCTCTTGATCCAAAAGCTTGTTGTGTCCAACAAGGGAACTCTAAGTTTGAACAATCACATTTATGGTTTACAGACACTGTGGAGTACAAAGAACTGTCTTTCTTTCTTTTTTTTTTAATGTATTTAGCACAGGGTCTACAGGGTCTCACTACACAGACCAAACTCATAGTGATCCTCCTGTTTTCAGCGTCCCAACTGCTGGGATTACAGGCACATGCCACCATGCCCAGTCTCAGTTGCCATCCCAGCATGACCTGGGGGTAGGCACAGCATGCCGGGCATTGAACCCCAGTCTCTGTACCTGCCTACGCTGGCACTTTAGGCTGATGAGCTATCTGGGTGGCCCTACAAGGAACTTTCTTTAATGTGGGTAATTCTCTTTCTAAAAACTCCATAAGCATGATTTAATAGCGTACCACATATAAATTTTGACACTAGTACATATTTACATATGTAATCTCTGGCAAATATGAACTAGTTTTCTATTCCTTCAGATTAAAACCAGTAGGAAATGCTTCAAGGCATCAGTAAAACTTATTTATAAAAGAAAGGCGGGAAAGAATCAGTCAGAACATGCGAGAAATATAATGAATGGTAGACACTGACAGATGAACCTGATTTTTAAAAATCTGTCCCATGGCCATACCAAAGAAGATGAGGAGGATGGAAGAGCCAAACCAGGCAAGCTTGGACCAAAGCTTTGCATCTGGATGCTCTAAGACCTGAACTCCACATGCAACCCAGTGTTTTTCCTTGGTAAATAAATGTGTTGCTCACTAGGGCTTGTCTTACAGACCCTAAACATACAGTACACATGTATAAATCCACTGTAGATAATGGAGAAAAAGTCACTTGTGACTCTAAACTTACAGAGCCGGGATTTCTATTGAATAAATCTTGGCCGTCTCAGAACATGTGCATCAGTATAATTATTTGATGAGATATGGATTGAATGCATGCACAAATGAAGGAATTCGTCATAGACACGATATCTGAATGTAGTAAAAAATCATTTTTTTATGGAGCGTGAGTAAAATCATGCCCTTTAGCAAAAGGAATCCTCACAACTATTCTGTAAGGATGGATGATTCATCTAAGAACCTATTACAAAAAAATGCGCCTGCTAGTTGGTAGTATGATGTAGTTACTTTGGTTAGGATTTTCACTCTGTGTTGTATTTTTTTTCTACAAAATGATTATAACAGCACAGCTGGTTACAATAAAATTTCTATGCGCACTAAACTCAAAGGAAATTACCACAATTCCTGTTGCCTTTTAAATGTGAAAATAGGATAGGCATTTTTATATCATTCTTAAAGCTATGTTCTTATCACAGTGTTTTGCTGAAGCTGACTATTTTGCTCTTTTTTTTTTAAAGAATGCATGTGTCATGGCTTGTGTCTAGATGTGCCTCCAAAGCCACGCATAGGTGGGTCTTTCGGAGTTGACTGGGTCTGGAGTGTGGGTATGTGCTCACGAGATTGGTTTAGCATACTTGCTTTAGCATACTGAGGGTGGAGAAGGGAAGGCCCAGCCTTGGTGGGTGGCACCAACCAAGAGGCTTGTACCCTAGATGGAATATGAAGGGAAAGGTGCTACCTCCTGCTGTGCCAGGACCAGTTTCTCCTCCGTAATGCCCCTCTGCCATGCCGCCCTGCTTTACGACAGTTGACCATGGCCCGAAACCTCTGTAAACTGTGATCTAATAGAGCTTTCCTCATTTAACTTTGGGTCTTGGATAGTTTGTCTTAGCAGTGAGAAAAATGTGGCTCTTTTTGGATTTAAGTTAAGTACATTGGAGATATATATATATTCATCATATGGATTTTGAACATGTGCATGATATATCTTGATTCTTCTTTTCCCCCTCATTCTGTTCCTCTCCTTTGAGCCCGTTTTCTCCTCCTTATTTGCAAAGCTTTGTAAATAAGACTTTTTACTGCTTGCTTGCAAGACATTTTGCATTTTTAAATTGATCTAGAAATCATATAACCCATAGAAGTCTCAGTTACATTTTAAGCCATTCATAGAACAGAACTGAATACCTTCTTAGGGGTCAGTCACACTATAAAGTACAGGTATAAGGGAAGACAAATAATACAAGACTTGTATTCAGGAACTGAGAAATTTGAAGAACATTACAGTGTGAGAAGTGCTATGGTATTCTCCTTAGGGGTATAGGTCTGTATCCCTAACCCAGCCCAAAAGAGGTGCAATGGGAGGAATTCTTCTAGCAGCCAACACTTGAATTACTTCCTGTGGAGGATGACTTCTGGGAAGGAACCAGCATAATGCTGGCAAAAGAACCTTGTGAACTTAATGAATTATGAAAATACTACAAATGACCCTTGGGTATTTTTTGCTAGAAGTCTAACATGATACAGCCAATAAAAATGGTTTGTACATTTTTAATACTATTAAAATCACACAGATTATTGGATAGAGATATTTGACACAGATATTCTGATTTTGGGATTTTCCCCTATAGATAACTCTTGTGCATATGTGATATGATACATGTATAATTTTATTCAAAGCAGGTCTAGTAGTAGCACAGAATTGAAAACAACCTAAATCTCCTCCAGCAGCATAAAGAATAAGTAAAATACTGTAGTCTCAATGGATTGGAATGTTACTACAGTATAATCCTGAGGAAAAATATCTAATGTGATGTTACGATAAGTTATGCTATCCATCACATAGATAAGCGGAGATATGAGGCATTGATTTTTATTTGGAAATGTACAAAGTAATCTCAAAGACAATAGGGAGAAATGCTTATCTGTGTATGTGGTGTTAGTATACTGGATCAGATACTGCATTTGTGGGCTGAAGGATGTGAAGGAAAGGATGACACAGTGATGTTGCATAGCTGTTATGCTAAGCAGCTCCATCAAAATCAATCTAGGGCCAGTTTCATTTCATCATGCTTTGTAGCCTCTTCTCCTACTCCACCAGACAGACAGGCAGGCAGGCAGACAGACAGACAATATACATATTCGTTTACTTGACCTCAGCTACAAGTATGACCATGCCTAAAAATTAGAGGTATACATTTCCTTTTAAATACCTCCTTAGAGTAGTAAATAATATTTTAATATCAAACACTGCTAGACAGCATTTGATTTTCTTTATGATTTTTGTTTTGATTACTAAAGAATTTAGAAGTGTGTAACATATCAAGGCTTAAGTATTGATGTGATTTACAGTTTTCTTTCAATGTTACTTTCAATCTCTGATTCTTTGTGATTTGATCAGACTTATTTTTTGCCAAGTGCCTGATCAGCCTTAGAAAATGTATGAGATGCTTTAAAAGTATGCTCTTTTACTGATTTGGCATAGTGATAGCTAATAAAAATCTCTTTTATTTATATTTTTCCTTTTAAAGAGAATTTTAAAAAATTATACACAATTTTTATTTTATTTTATTTTTTATTTATTTTTATTTATTTTTATTTTTTATTTTATTGAACTGCAAATGTCAATCAGTTTCAAGACACCTTAACAATACAGATTTGATAAATTAAATGCACAATTTTTAAACAAGATGATAGGAAATATGCAGTATAATAATGGTTGTTATTGTGCATGTTATCATCAAAGTAGTTGTTCAGATTACCAGATATAGGCATGCAAAATTAATCAATTAGACGTTAACTATTCCTTTCAATCAATGAATAGATGGGTACAGACATACCTCAGTAGTCTGAGCACCTGCCTGTGCAAGCACAAGTACCTGGGTGTGATCCCCAATATCACACACTGTGCTGGCTACCAAGACAAGGCATGATGGTACATGTCTGTAATCTTAGCACTGGAGGGACTAAAACATAGGAACCACTCAGAGTCTGAGCTGTGTAGTGAGACCCTGTAACAAGTACATAAATTTTTTTTTGGCATTTTATTTTATTTTTTATTGAAAAAGAAGTAGCGATGAGACAGTTCCAAATCAAATCAGTAGGACAGATTCAACAATTTATACATTCACATTGTTTTCTTATTGGCCTTCTGTTGCACAAGGTACAGACATGATTCTCCATGCACAAATACTGTTAGAGCAGATGTCTCTGATCAATGAATTAAGAGAATGGAACTGCATACCTATGTTTTTTTTCCAAAGCTGAATTATGGTACAAATTCAACAACATACTTTTTATACTGTTTTATTCCCAGTGGGTATTCATAGCACAAGAAGCAGACAGGATATCCTGTCCAAACTCCATTAGTGCATATATTTCTCCTCATAGAATTACACAAAGCACTGAATATATATCGTAACTGTACTGTTTATACAAACACAGAATGGTTCTTTCCCTGCACCCCCCCCTTTTGTTTAGTCCTGTCAAAGATGTGTGTTTTCCATTGTCATTCAATTATTATAGGTACTAAAATTCAGCAAAACATTCCAAAACAGTCCAGCAGTCTACAATAGTAATGGGTTATTGAAAGAAGCTGTTGACTAGAGCAATCCACAACTCAGCCCAATATTGTGGCGTTATTGTATATACCTTATTTGTGTGCTTTTCTGCTGGATGGTTAAGACTGAGCTAAAGCAAGACCTATATAACAAAAAATGTAATTTTTGTATCTGATGAGATCAGTCAAGTCTCCTCAGGTTTATCCTATAACCCTGTAACTCTCTGTAGAACCTTTTTCAGTGTCAGCCATGTAGATGAGTCATGGCCATTGCTTGACCAATTTGCTCTCTGTGAGAGCCTGAGAGAAAGTTCTCTCTCCATGTTACTCTCCTTAGGTACACTATGGATCAGAAAATTTTGGGCACAACTGATTTTCATGATGTTACACTACACGTTCTCCTATGTCCTGAGTGTTCACTGACCTTGAAAGGATAGGCCAAAAATGTTGGTGAACCATTTCTGGTTCTGCAAACTTAGGTTATTAACTACCCAGAAGAGAAGCTGATTATTACCCTTCAACATATGCAGCTCAGTTTACCCTAACTATCTGACTAAATTGTTTTCAGTTGTAGTTTTACCTTTCTATTTGTATTTCTTCTTTTGATTTCTTATACTAAGGAGAATATACAATATTTGCACATGTGTGTCTGGTTTATTTTACTTATGAGTATATGTTCAGGTGGCATCCACGTCAATATAAATGCTTCAAGTTTATCATTCATTATAGCTGAGTAATACTCTATTATATAGAAATACCACATCTTTTTCAACCATTCCTCATGTCACCAGCATCTTGGTTGTTTCCAAGATTTTGCTATCATAAATTGTGCTGCTATAAACATAAGTGCACATATATCACTATGATACAGTGTTTTCAGTTCCTCTGGGAAAATTCCCAGTAGGGGGATAGCTGGCTTGAATGGGATTTCCAGTCCTACTCTTTTGAGGAGTCTCCACCCTGATCTCCGCAATGGATGTACCAGTCTGCATTCCCACCAGCAATGGAGAAGTGTTTCCTTTTCCCCACATCCTCTCCAGCATTTGTTGTTGGTTGATTTCTTTTTGATAGTCATTCTTTCTGGAGTGAGTTGGTATCTCAGTGTTGTTTTAATTTGCATTTAACGGATGGCTCGTGATGTGGAGCATTTTTTCATATATTTATTCACTTTTTTAATTTCATCCTCTTGAGAAGTGCATATTCATCTTAGATGCACATTTGCGGATTGGGTCTTTAAATCTGAGGGCTCTAATGTATCTTAGTTCTTTATGAATTGTAAAGAGCAGACCTGTGTCTTAGTGCTTATTAGTTAAGATTTTTTCAAAATTTCTGGGTTGTCTTTTCACTTTGTTGACAATTTCTTTTGTCGTGCTGAAACTCTTAGAAGAGTTGATCCCAGTTGTTGATTCTTTCAAGTGTTTCCCATGAGAATACATGTTTGTTCATGAACTCTTTGCCTACCCCTATGTCTTCAAGTGTTCTTCCTACTTTCTCTTCCAGGACATTGAGTGTTTCTGTTTTAATGTTTAGATGTTTAATCCATTTTGACTTTACCTTAGTGCATGATGATAGAACTGGGTCAAGTTTTAGTTTTCAGCATGTAGAAAGCCAGGTTTTCCAGCACCATTTGTTAAAGAGGCTATCTTTCTTTCAGTGAGTGTATTTGGCCCTTTGTCGAAGATCAAGTGGCTGAGTGTTTTTGCAGAGGACTCTGCATCTTCTAATCTATTCCATTGATCCTCAGGTCTATTTTGTTGCCAATACCATATTGATTTTATCACAGTGGCTTTGTAGTATAATTTCACATCATTGTGGTGCTATTATAAAAGGTATTGTTTCTATAGTTTTCCTCTCAGTGTGTTTGTTATCTGTATAGAGAAATGCTATTGACTTTTGAGTACTGACTTTGTATCCTGCTATGCTACTGAATTTGTGTATCAGTTCTAGTAGCTTCTTGGTGGAATTTTTTGGGTCTTCCAAGTAAAGTATCCTGTCATCTGCAAATAGTGATAATTTAGCTTCCTTACCTATTCTTATTCCTTTTATTTCTCCCTGTTGTCTAACGGCTCTAGCTAATGATTCCAAACTATATTGAATGGGAGGGGTGATAGAGGACATTCTTCCGCTGTACCAGATATAAGAATAAAAGATTTCAGTTTTTCCCCGTTTAGAATTATATTAAACCGTTGGGTTGTCAAAGGTGGCTTTTACTAAATTGAGGTAGAGGCCTTGTATTCCAAATTTTTGAAGGGTTTTGAGCATGAATGAGTGTTGGACTTCATCAAAAGCTTTTTCTGCATCAGTTGAGATGATCATACGGTTTTTAGATTTCAGTCTATTAATATATTACATTTATAGATTTTCAAATATTGAACCATCCTTGAATCCCTGGGATGAATCCTACCTGGTCATGGTGTATGATCTTCTTGATGATTTCCTTTATTCTATTTGCTAGGATTTTATTGAGGATTTTTGCATCTATGTTCATGCGGGTGATTGGCCTGTAGTTCTTTTTTAGTTGTGCCTTTCCCTGGTTTTAGAATCAGTATAATACTTGCCACCGAAATGATTTTGGGAGGACTGCTTCGTTTTCAATTTCATTAAAGAGTTTGAGGAGTGTAGGGATTATGTCTTCTATAAATTTCTTGTAGAACTCAGCTGTGAATCCATCAGGACATAGATGTTTCTTTTTCAACAGACTTTTTATTACAATTTGTACCTCATTGGCTGTCATTGGCTTATTGAGAGTTGTTCTGTCTTCTTGATTCAGTTTTGGTAGTTTATATTTTTCCAGGAATCTGTCCATTTCTTCTGCATCTTCTATCTGTGAGCATAAAGATTCTTGAAATACCTATTTATAATCTTCTGAATTTTCACTGGGTCTGTGGTAATTTCACCTTTTTCATCCTTATTGCTTGTATTTGAATTCTTTCTTTCCTCTTTTTGATGAGACTAGGGAGGGGCTTATTGATTTTGTTTAGTTTTTCAAAGAAGCAGCTTTTTGATTCGTTAATTCTTTGAACTGTTTTCTTCATCTGAATTGAATTAATTTCTGCTTTAATCTTTATGATTTCTTCCTGTCTTTGGGCTTTGGGTTTCGTTTGCTCTTCCTTTTCTAGATGTTGGAGGTGCAACATTAGGGTAATTTTTTGTTCCTATTTTTTCCTAATGTGTGAGTTCATAGCTATGATTTTCTATCTAAGAACTGCTTTCGTTGCATCCCAGAAAAATCTGATAACTTGTGGTTTTCATTGAATTGTAGATATTGTTGAATTTCTTGTTTAATTTCATCTGTGACCCATTGATTGCTGAGTAGTGTGTTGTTTAATTTCCATGTATTTAGTAGGTTTTTCTGGTTTCTTTTGTCATTTATTTCCAGTTTCATTGCCCTGTGGTCAGACAATATGCATGGGATAATTTCTGTTTTCCTGCATATACCTATGGATTAGTATGTGGTCTATTTTAGAAAATGATCCGTGTGCAGCTGGAAAAAATGTGTATTCAACTGAGGTTAGGTGGAATACTCTGTATATGTCCACCAGGTCCATTTGTTCCAAGCTCTGGTTCAGTTCTGCTACTTCTTTGCTAATTTTTTGTCTGGTTGACCTATCTTTTTGTGATAAGGCAGTGTTAAGGTCTCCTGTGAAGATTGTGGTGTTGGATATTAGATTTTTCATGTCCGTTATGATTTATCTTGTATAGTTGAGTGCTCCTGTGTTTGGTGAATAGATATTTATGAGTGTTACCTCTTCCTCTTGAATTTTCTCCCCAATCAGTATATAGTGGCCTTCTTTGTCTCATTTGGTCCTTCTTGGTTCAAAGTTGAGACTGTCTGAGAACAGGATTGCTACTCCTGCTTTTTTCTGAGGTGCTGGGGCATGTAGTATTGTTTTCCATCCTTTGACTTTAAGCCTATGAATGTCTTTTTGAGTTAAGTGTGTTTCTTGTATTGTTGGATTTTGTTTTCTAATCCACTGTGCCAGTGTATTTCTCTTAATTGGTGAATTGAGTCCATTTACATTGATGTTTATAATTGAAATGTGTTGAGTTATGACTGTCATGTTATTTATCTGCTGTTGTTTGCTGCTTTTTATCCTCTGTTTAATTGTTTGCCCAGTTTAGTAGGTTCCTTCTGTTCTCATTCATGGAGTTTTAGTCATCATGATCCCTCTCTAGAACATCTTTCGGTAACCTGTGTAGGGATAGCTTTGTCAACGTGAAATTCTTTAATTTTTCTTAGTCATGGAAGTATTTCACCTCTCCATCAAACTAGAAAGAGAGTTTTGCAGGGTATAATAGTCTGGGGTGGAATTTGTTTTCGTACAGAACTTGAAGAACTCTGCTCCATGCTCTCCTGTGTTCATAGTTTGTTTAGAGAAGTTGGCTGTAATTCTGATGAGTTTTCCTTTGTGATCTGCTTCTTTCTCTCGCAGGTTTGAGTATATTATTCTTGTGTTGGATTTCTTGATCTTGACTATTATATGTCTCGGTGTGTTTTTACTTCGGTTGAAGTTATTTGCTGTTCTCTATGCTTTAGTTACCTGCATGTTGGGTTGTTTCTTCGTATTTGGGAAGTTTTCTGCTTTTACTTCTGCCCATATTCTTTTTTACCATTTGTATTAACTCATTCTCATTGATGCCAATTAGTCTCACATTGTTCATCTTGGCATCATCTTGCATGTGATGGATTAATTTTTTCTTGCATCCTCATGGTTGTTAAGAGATTTTTTCTCACCTTTTCACTAGCTGCACCAGTGTCTTCAAGATCTAAACTCTGCCTTCGCTTTCACTCAAACAGTTTTGTGGACTCGTGATTGACATTTTAAGTTCTTCTATGTCTCTTTGACTCTGTTTCATGTGATCTATTTCTTTTCTGTATTGCTCATTCCAGGAATCTGTCATGTTTCTCATCTCTATTTTTTGATGGATGTCTTCTTTAGAGGTATCTATTAATTTTTTTTACTGCATAGTTTTTCCAATTTGGGTTTCCTCTATACAATTCCTGAATTGATTCTCTACTTCAGATGCTACGATTTCAAAGAATTCTTTTTTTATTTCAGAAATTATTTCTGCTCTGAGTTCCTGTTTTCCTTTCTGCTGTTGTTTCTTTGCTTGCAATGCTGTTAATTCATATGTTTCAGCTGGAATGGTATTCTCTGCACTTTTTTCTGTCTGGGTATTGGGTTTCCCCCACATATTTCTGGATTTGATTCATTACTTCGGATGCTATGTTTTCAAAAATTTCTTTTTTTATTTCGGGTGTTAATTGTGGTCTGAATTCCTCTATACCTTTCTGTGGTTTCTTTGTTTCCCCCTCTCATTCATTTCAGCTGAGCTAGTGTCCTCTGTACTTCTTGCTGGGCTTGAGGCCTGAGATTGCATTTTGCTCCTTGTTTGTCATTTTGTATAGCACTGACCTTTGACCTTTGTTGTAGAGCTTTGATGCAGTTACAACCTTAGTGCCTAATGAGATTCGGGTGCCAGTCTGTTAGTTTGAGATTATCCCGTTATTCCTGGCTTGGGTGTAGCTGTTATGTTCAGTTCCTTTTTGCTGCAGCCCTTCTGGTACAACTGTGATCCTATGGTTCCCCTTTGTTGTGTCCCTGCTCCAGGGAGCACTGGGGAGCTCAGAATCTCTCCCACACACTCACTAGGCTGGGCAGGGGTGGATCAGGTGCTGGAAGAGTCACAAAACTCACTTTCTTGGGGGGCTTAGGAGCAGGGTCTCCGAGCAGTTGCAGGGCCCATAAAATTAAAAAAGTAAAAAAAAAAATAGTAATAATAATCATAAACTAATACGTGTTAGTAGTACAATTACTTTAGCATATATATCTCCTTTCTGTCATTTTTCTTTCCCCCATCCCACTTGTTCTTCCCATTTGAGCAGGCTCTGTCCCTCTATATGTACTGTAGTACCTTTTGCATTTTATTTCCTCTTTCAATTTCTTACCCTAAGGAGACCATGTTCCTGGTGCAGTTGTAAAACATTCTCTCAGCTTCTGAGAATATGCTGTATTCTTCCCGGGTTCTGGTGCATTCGTCGATTTTTACTTTTTGTTGTTGTTCTATCAGATCCATGGAATTACGTACATATAGATTTAAAGCGGTCATATGTACCAGAGAACTAACATAATTTCCTACCTGTTTTATCATGAGTGACTTAACCTAATTCTTAATTTATCTGATAGAGATGCAGCTGCACCTCTGTCCCTTAGATTAGTCTATAACTGGTGTTTGGCATCCCATCTTCTACCTTTCAGACACGTTTGTTTCTTTGTCTTTTCTCATTAGAGTTTAATCTGTTCCTATTGATTGTACTTGTGGGAATTATTTCTGTCACTTTACACTGAACCTTTTATTGTCTCAATTGCTCTTTATGCCTTTTAATTCTTTTTGTTCCTCCCAGCTTCTGTTTTGCTTTAGTTTCCATTTTATTTCAGCTTGATTGAATGTCCCTGTTCTGTTTTCTCCTTTATTGGGTTAGATGTTATAAACTTTTATTATACCCTTTTGTTCCTTTTCATTCCATTATTGGATAGCTTCAGTTGGATGTCCTAGCTCAACGTTAATATCTTTTGAACTGTGTGTGTATTGCAAGTGAATGTATCATCTGTGTCTTTTCCAAATAGTACAAAGCTCCTTCACATACACCTTTCAAGGGGCTGATCTTTAGGTGAGCTGGTCTGTTGCCTCCTTAGGGTGACCCAAGGAAGCTGAGGTTTCTTTAGTGGAGAATAGACTTCCATTAAGGATGTTTGCACAAACCATGAAAGAAAATTGTGTGTGTCTGCATCAGTGTATCTGTGTTTGTGTGAAGCAGTCATTATCACATATTAAGAAAATGCTAAACTTTCATTCTCAAATGATTTATAACCCAAAGAACATAACCGATTTACTAGAAAAACATTGTACTACAGTCGAATAGATGTTTCAAGCTAGCGGCTCAACTTTGCAAATTTAGTAGCAGCATACATCCTAAACAACGAGATTCAACTCTTCCAGCCTCATAACGGTGTAGAGTAGGCAGATCAACCATCATGGAAATGGCATTAAACAGGCACTTCTGAAAATGCAGTAGAAGGAAGAGACTACCCGGAAACAGCAGAGTGGGGCCTATGTGCCTGACAGGAAGAAAGGAACTGGGAGTAGCTAAACCTGCACAGCTGAGAGAGATTTCACATGGAGAGACTTAAAAACTCTTTGTAATAATTTTACATCCTCAAGTTATTGCTGGAGAGAAGCAGCAGGGCAGTGTCTGATGTGTAACTTGAAAACCAGTCTGTTAGCCAGCCAAACTGTACGTCGGTAGGGGGGAGAGAGACTTGTGGAGTTGGGGTTTATTCAGTTTCCCTGACCACAGCAAGCTAAAGGTCTGTGGACCAGCACATGGTAACCTCTCACCTTCAGTGATCATGCAAAATGTATATAATTCCTTCAGGAGAGTAAGCGCAGTCATTTCTGCTGCCTCACATTTTTCTGTTTGTATTATACATTGATGAAGCAAACATTGTGAAACCTATTTAAAAAAAAAAAATTCAAGAATTGTCACCAAAAACAAAAGGTCGACTTTGTACAAAGGTTGGATGCTAAGTTTCAGCTGACCAGATATACTTCATTGCTTTTAGAATTGTCCTCAAGTCTTATCGTAGAGAATATTGTGAAAGGAATTTCTCTGCATTTATGTGAAGGTGAGAGCCACAGAGTCCGATGGTCTGTACAGCTCGTGGTGCCTGAACCACAAGTCTCCAATGCCTCCAACTGATCCTGTCATCAGAATTTTCAAAGGTGCCTTGGCTTGGGAGAGCTTTAGTAAAAAGTCAGCCCAAGAGAAAACAAGTGGGGGTAATACTGAAAGCATAATCAGGCTTAAATATAATTAATCTAAGGAAGGACCATCTGTCTTGCATTTGTTAAGTCAGTTTACAAATTAAAACATATGAGTGTCGGCATTATGATAAATAATGTGTCTCGCATTGTGTTTTTCTGTTTATTACAAAGGGTTGATACAAGCCTTGATTAGGAAAAATCTGCTGAAATATTTATTGCTATGAAAATTCAAAATATAACAATTAATTATGACCACATCTGTTTATGTGCTTATAAGACTACCTGGAACTAATTACAGTGTTATATAGACTTCTTGATTGATCTGTGCTTGCTAACTTAATTAACTACTTAATTTTTCTCTGTCTGTGTCTCACTTCCTCTATGTCTCTGTCTCTTTCTGTCTCTCCCTTTTCCTCCCTCCATCTCTCCCTTCCTCCTCCCTTTCTCTTTTAAAATTTCTCCTCTTCTTCTCCTAACCAAATAGATATTGAGGCTTTGTGGTCAATGAAAAACCAGATATTTTGAACATTATCTAGTTCAATTTAAAGTATGCCTAGTGCAATAAACAGAAATTAAAAGGCAGGAATCATTTTTGTCTCTTAATCAACACTGACTTTCTCCTTTTGATTACTGACTATATTTTTCCAGTTAAATTTTTTATGAGTTCATGTTTACAGTACAGAATGATTGCTTTCCTTGGGTGGAGTTAGTAGATGGACATGACACATCTTAATTCTTTTCTCCTTTTCTTCTTTCTGTCCCTACCTCCATCTCTTCATCGTCTTCCCATTTAAGAAAGACGCATCTTCCTACTTCCTATTATCTATATTTTGTTTTGCTCTTTATTTATATTTTGACCCATCTTCCTACTTCCTATTATCTATATTTTGTTTTGCTCTTTATTTATATTTTGGATTTCTCATTTAAGAAAAGCCATGTCATATTTAAGCTGCTGTGTCTGCATTTTTTCACTTCACACCATGGTCACTCAAGGTGTAGGCATTTTCCTACAAGTAACCTGAGTTCATCCTTCATGGCACAGTAGTACTCCAATGTGTGTAAATACTGCATGTTTTAAATTCATTCATCAGTTGATGGACACATAGGCCACTTCCCAAGCTTTAGCTGTTATGAGCTGCTCTAGGCATACGTGTGCATGCTTCTCTATGATGTGATGTCTTTCACTCTTTAGGGAAGATACTCAGAAGAGTACTAGTGGCTGGGTCTGATGGAATTTCCCATCTTTTGAAGAATCTCCATACCGAGTTGCATACCATGCCAGCGTGTATCTGCATCAACAATGCAGCAGCAGCAAAAACAAAAACAAAAATATTAATGTAGCTCAAAGTAAGGGAATCATCCTAGAAGAAAATCACCTTTTCCTCCATGTTTGATAGATGGCTTTTTTCTCCCACAACCTTGCCAGCATTTTGGAACTGCAGTAACTACAGTAACTGCTCATTGAGCAGAAGGAACAGCCAATGCGATTGCATTCAGGATTACTTCTTCCTGAAGGTTGGCCCACACTGCCTTTGCTTTGCACCTAGAGAAGGGTCTGCTACTGTTGGTATCTGTGAGGTGCACTTGGTCCATTTCTTTTCCGTGTCATCAGGGAGGTAGCTCCACCCCCATTTGATGTGGCCCCTCAATTTTGCATGTCTGATGGGAAGGAGCACAGTTCAGCTCCCTGGAGAGGTCAAGATGCCTGCAGCTCACAGGCCTTTTCTCTTGTCCTATGGAACACTACGTCTACATTACATCTCAAATTTCCCAGAGAAGAAGCAAACAGCAGCAGCAAAAACAAAAACAAAAATATTAATGTAGCTCAAAGTAAGGGAATCATCCTAGAAGAAAATCACCTTTTCCTCCATGTTTGATAGATGGCTTTGATCCCTGAAAAGCCTCCAAGAACAGCTCAGAAGCTGAAGTTGACAAGGTCCCCGTTGGGAAACTCAGGCTACTGAGAGCACATGCTATCTCTGCAGGAGCTGATGATCATGCTCTGTGTGTAACACGCTTGACTGAAGCCTGTAAAAAGACCGGAATATTCTTTCTTGTGCCACCAGTAGAAGCTCCATAATTTCATCTTTGTTTCCTTTGGAATACCATGTAAAATGCAAGAGAGATGAAATCAATGGGAAGAAAAAAAACGTAGCAAGGTGATTACCTCCAGATGTCTGTAAATATCACTGAGTAAGTAGAAATTGCACATAAGTAGATTATATGATAATAACTGCAAATGCTGCAAACCCAGTGTTAACTGCTTCATGCACACACAAGCACGTAGCTATGTATTCTTATGTAGCTCTTGCAACAAGGACAAAGAGGGCTGGGGAGATGGCTCAGTGGACTGAGTGCTTCCCTGGCAAGTGCACAGGCCTGAGTTCAATCCCTGGTTCCACCAAAAAAAAGGACAAAGGAGAAGAATGAGTTTTCCACTAAAGAAACACACATTAGGGCTGGTAAGTTAGCTCAGCAGACTAAGTGCCTGCTTAGGCAAGCACAGGGACCAGGGTTTGGCCCCCAACGCTGCATTAACCCCAGCTCCACACAGCGCACACATTAACCCCCGCGTGGTGGTGCACGTCTGTAATCCCACTGCTGGGGAGGCTGAGGACAGGAGGATCACCACGACTCCAAGCTGCATAGTAAGACCCCATACCAAATACGTTTTTAAAAAATACACTATAATCCCATATTTCAAATAAAGATTCCTGAATTTGAGAGGCCTAAAGGGCTTTCCCAGAGTTACAGATCAATTATGTGCCAAAGTTGGGATCTGCTTTGAACCTTCTCCTGGCTTGCAAAACTAATAAAAATCAAGTGACAAAGTACAGTGCTATTGTGTGAAAATGGGCAATGGAAAAAATGTAGAAAGCTAGTGAATAAGTTTACCTGTTATAAAAGCTCCCCTTTTCCTCTATTCCCTGCTAAATATTGAAACTAAATCACCTGTGCTATGGCTCATTGAGTGAAACAATTCCTTTCACTTTCCTCTGGACCATATTTTTTGAAAAGGAAAAGAATCCCAGCAGAGAATGAGGTTCTCTGCAAATGCGTGTGTGTACTTAGAGCTGTGTTCACGTTTTTATTTTGAGAAAAGTGATGCACGTCTGTGCATAGGCTACAACCTGCAGATTTCAGATTTCTAAGGCAAGCATCATGTGCACATGTGTCAAAATAGGAACTTAGGACTGGGAAGATAGCTTGGCTGTCTGAGGCCCTGCCTGGCCAGCACAAGGACCTGGAGTTGATCCCCGGTACTGCATGCCGCGCCAGCCCCAGAAACCTGGGCACTGTGTACCGGCCACTGAAACCCAGTATGGTGGTGCACGCCTGTAATCCCCGTGCTGAGGACGCTAGGACCAGAGTACCGCTGTGAGTCCTAGCTGGGTAACGAGACCCTGTAGCAAATAAATAAATGAATAAAAGAATTTTAAAAATTATTTTTATAGTATGGACTTGTTTAAGAGCCCATTCTCTTTTTGTTTTAGTCATAGACATTTCAATTAGCACAATAATTATTTCTGATTATAATCATAAAGAACACGGAAGTAAAAGGAATGTGTGCAACATGGGCAGTATCCAGCCCCTGTCATGGTTTCCCCTGAAATGATTAATCCTTGTGTGCTAAAAGGGTCTGCAGTGTGGAACAGAACCATTCGCTACTATCGTTCATCCTCGTAAGTAGAAGACTTTTTTTTTAAATGCTTCAGTCATCCTTTTTCTGATTATTAATATATATGTAAAAAAATATTAACTTGTTCCCACCCTAAGATGGAGCAACAAGTATTAAGCCTCAGATAGTTCACTGTTAAGTAAATCTATAATGCTGTTGGTCATATACCCAACTTTTATTATATCAAGGTCAAATTCCAAAGACTTTTTCACAGCATATTTATGCATGTTTTTGGAAACCAGTTTTGAAGAGCTTTGTTGCACCAAATTTGTGTAGTACAGAAGTTTAATGGGAAATGGTTTCATCTTACTGTCCGCTTGGCCTGTAGCTGTCCCTGGTATGTTCGTGTGTGGCAGGCGTGCCGTAAAGCTGTACAGTAATTACAGCCAGACAGCTGTGCTTTTTCTCTGTAAATGTGGCTCGCCCTGCCACATTGGGCAGAAGTGAGTGTTCGCGACAATTGAAAACACTTGTGCTGTAACTGAAGCGCTTTTGAAGTGCAAGAAAAGATCTTTAAAAACAAGAGAGGATTCGGACAGGTGTTCTAAGAACATCATTAAACCCTTACAAGGCAGGTACTTATACCGCTGAGCCAGCTCCTTGGCCCTATATCTTTATTTTGAAGATGAATTTATTCCTATATCATAACAATGAATCTGATGATCTGGTTGGCTGCTTTATAGCTCAGCATTCAACAATCTGACTGGTTAAATGCAAGCTTAGACTAGGAAAAGATGGAATTGAGTTTATGGGGCTGTTTTATTTCACTATTGGGATTGTTTTTGTTTGAAATGAACTGAAACATCCAGTAACTGTGGAGTAAATAAACCTACAAAATAGCCAAGTTTTTTGTTTGTTTGTTCAAAGAACACCAAACCTTTGAGTGAATCATTAAGTAATAATGCTTTCCTAGTACAAATTGCCATGTGCATTTAATAGATTGCTTTTTACGAGTCACATAAACACCTTTGCTTTATTTCAAAAAGAGGGTGACAGTGTTGATTTGCACTTGAGAATTACTGAGAAAGGCCCAAGGGTGGGAGGTGGCAGACAATGTGAGTTAACAGAATCTACATTCCTTAGAATGAAAGGATATATATATTTGTAAAAACAGCAAATGATAAGCTACCTCAAGTCTCTATTCAACTAGTTAGTGAGACTGTGACAGAAAATCAAAGGACAATCTACAGAATCAAAGAGTGCTGTCTCTGGTTACACTTGGCTTATAGTTTGTGTCCAGTTGTACCCCCATAGCCTCATGGACTAGAGTTTGAGATTAGCTCATGGTCCACTGGGATTATGGATCTTAGTACTGCTGGGATTATGGGTGTGAGTGTTACACCCAGCCTTGGGGAGGATAGCCTGAATACAACTTAAGAGAGGCAAAGAGACTGCCTCTCGGCAGCTCTTGTTGCTGCTGCTCCTTCCTTGGCTCCTCTTGCTCTTTGCTCTCCCATAAACTTCTGGTCTCTGCCCTGTGCCTCTCTGCCTTGGAGCCAGTTGAGTATGGACTGAAACATCCAGTAACTGTGAACTAAATAAAACCTTATCCTTCCTTCATTTTGGGTGACGGTATTTGTCCCAAACTGAGAGAAGAATAACTGAGACAATTAGCAATAGCATTTTTCTTACTCAGATAAAGACAAATAAATAAGTGCCTTCCTGCCAAGCGCAGGGTCCTGAGTTCGATGACCAGTACCAAAAGAAAAAAAAAAAAAAAGATGAATGAAAATAGCAAATAAAACTTTGCTCAGCAAGCATTTTTTAGTGCACAGTACTTATTTTTTTCATGATACTAAGTAAGAAAAACACTGCCCTTCCCTGACCTGTGCACTAGTAGAGAATCAGGTTTCAATCAGTCCAGCACAGTAATGTCCCAGATGTGGTGAGGTCTGAGAGGACCTGCTCTGAGTCTTGTCTTTCAGAATGATTCCCCATGGCATTGATGCTTGGTATCCATGCCAACAGGGTGGGGCTCGGATGAGAATCCTGTGAGCTGTGAAGGTAACATTTTGGTGAGAAGCTGCAAGGATGATGAGGAGCTGAGACAGTTTTGGCAGGACTGGAATTCCGAGGATGAGTGTGAAGGTACAGCGATTGCTAGGAGAGCATGAGATGGATCTGGAGATCACCTCAAAGAGGCGGGCTACTGTGCAGTGTTTTCTTTTTTGTTGTTTTCATTTTTTCTTTAATTTTATTTTAAGGGCTGGCGCAGGTAGCTCAGCAGACTTAAGTGCCTGCTTAGGTAAAGCACAATGGCCAGCACCACACATCATGCCGGCCCCACCCCAGGGGCATACTGAGACTACAGTTGAGACTGGGCATGGTTGTACATGCCTATAATCCCAGCACTGGGGAGGCTGAAAAACAGGAAGATCACCAGGAGACCTATCTGTGTAGTGAGACCCTGTAGACCCTGTACTAAATACATTAAAAAATAAAATGAAATTAGAAAAAATATTTTAAATAGAAAAAGTAGAAGCCACAGGTTTTGCTGTTGTTGTGTGTGTGTGCGTGTGCGTGTGCGTGTGTGTGTGTGTGTGTTTGTATTTCGTACAGGGTCTCATTGTGTAGCTTGGACTCCTAGAGATTCTCCTGTCTCAGCTTTCCCAGTGCTAAGATTACAAAGGTATACCACCACAGCACTTCTTGGTGGCAGGGTCAGTGTGCCATGTGGTGCTGGGGTTTAAACCCCAGTCCCGGCGCTTGCTTAAGCAGGTGTTTAGTCCACTGAGCTGTCTCACTGGCTCTGGAAGCCCCAGTTTTTAAAGATACATTGGGAATCTTGATGATTGGATAGAGGGATAGAAGAAAGGAGTGAACAAGAGCAGTTAAAAGGCCGTCCTAGTGATTTAAAGATGCTAGCATTCCTGAGGAAAGAGCTGGAGGAAGCTTAGAAGATATAGTTTAGAATATGTGCCTTTTAATATTTTCACTGGTATTATTTCTCTAGACATGTTGGTGATAAGAGTTCAGTGATGTCAGGTAGATAGACTAATACACATTGATAGCAGTGGATGCTTTTATATCATGGACATAATTAAATTAACTATAGTGAGAGTATGAAACAAGACAAGAGGTTAAGGAAACTTTTGAGAAATTCTAGCATTTATAGCTTCCTGCCTCAAAAGTTAAGTACTGTGTTTGCTCAGAACTCCCACTCCTCAGTCCTCAGGAAGTTCCCTCCCATACACATTTCTAGTTGGACTGATGTGTGGATCCACATGGCTGTAGCCTTCTGCCCAGTGAAAGGACTGAGAGGGCCAGTTATCATCCAAAGGGATAATGGAATGTTCTTCCTACAGAGTTACAGATGGAGCTGAGAGAAGAGGTTTCCGCCTCCTAATTTGACACTTGGAGGCATGACAGGTGGAAGCTTGAACATATGAAGCCTCTGGCCACCCATCTTTTGGACTGTGTCTGTTCACCAGAAGACTTGAGGCCCACCCACCTAAGAAGAACCTCCCATTCCCTGAGGACCATTCACGTCCAAGAAAGTGCAGAGACAGCAGTAGCCTCTTTTGCTCCAGAGCTGGGAATGAGCAGTGTACAAAGTAGAGAGGCAGTAAGCAATACCCCTGATGGCATCCCTTCCTCTGTGTCCCACTCAGCACCCCCTTACCTTCCCCTCTCTTATGTTTGCCTCATCTTCAAGATATTCTTTGCTTCACAAAGCTGCAGCCGGCTTAAGCTATAATTAGACCCCCAAAAGAAGCTGAACGCTGGAGTGGATGGAAGTCCCCAAGCCGACGAAATCCAGTGACAGGAAACATTGAAATATGAGGGAAGTCAAAGTGGACCGCTGGGCTTGGTGACATCAACAAAGTAGACCGCTCTAAGCTGTGACAGGTGTCAGGCCAAAAAGGAATGGAACCGAACGCTCCCCGTGGAACGTTCTAGATGGAGATCATCGGTAATATAACCAGGCGCTGCTGTTTAGAATGACAGGTCGGAAGACCAATTGGAGTAATCTGAGGAGCAAAGTGAAAGTGAGTAGGTGCGAAAAGTGAGAGCGCAACTTACTCCAGAGACAGGGACGGTAGTGGCTGCACAAGGATTAATTTAAAGAGATTTTCAATGTTCACTTTTATTTCTTCCTGATTTCTTCGCACTTCACTTAGTCCTTCTTTTCCTTTCCTTTCATATCCTTTCCTCCCTTCTTCCCCTTCTTCCTCCTCTTTTTCTCTTCCTCCTCCTCCACTTCTTCCTCCTCCTCCTCCTCCTGTTTCTGTCTATCTCTGATACTTGAGGGTGATTAATTTCTTTCATGAATATTCCGATGCAAGAGGTATGATTAAACATCAAAGAAATGCGTTGAAGTGTGTTACATGCCTGAGCAGGGAAGGGATGGAACATGAAATCAGAGGCAGGGCTGCTCAAAGCGGGCAACAGGAGGAGACAAGGAAGGAATTCCTGCATCTAGAGTTGAGGAAGTAAAAGGTACTCCCAGTTAATGGAAGACAATTTATCTATGATGGACACATTATTTCCACCACTGAGAATAAGGAGCAACGCAAGCATGGTTTGGAAAGTAGTGAATGTTTAAAGGAATAATTGTTGGGGCTGGGGTGATGGCTCAGTGGAAGAAGCGCTTCCCTGGCAAGCACAAGGGCCTGAGTTCAATCCCCAGTTCTGCCAAAAAAATAAATAAATAAATAAATAAATTAAATAAAAATAAAAATAAATAAATAAATAAAGGAATAATTGTGAAAATTGGGTTGAACATCAACCCAAAGTTGAAGAACAAACAGCATGAGGCTTTCTGTATATTTTTGAAGGACCTAATTGATTTTCATTATTAATGAAACATTGTTGCTATCTTCTTTTTAGGTGTGGTTTTTAGCCATGTATGAGGAAAAAAGGCAGAGACATAACAGCATAACTCTTAGGCTCCTTGCATATGATATAATACAGAGGAAGGGAGTTTAGTTTGTTAACCAGGAAGCTGGTAGAAAGGTGGAACTTTTAAAAGACATGGATTTGCAAGCCAGAAAACTAGCGAGAGAGACGGACAGATATGTGGATAAGTGCCAGTTGTATTTTCAGAGCAAGTTACTCCAGACATTCTGACCACGTGAGATTGAACAGTATGTTCAGTGGAAATGTTCAGCCTATCTTCAGGATGGAAAATGGGTAACAATCTGCGAATGCAGCATGTTAATTTACTATTACAGAAAAGGAGTAGTCACAGAGAAATGATTAAAAAGTTCATTGTGTTGACTGCTACCTCTCATACCCACCCCAATAATTCCAACCTTACTCAGCAATTTGCCACGTAAAATTTACTTTCCAAAGCTGTTATGTTTGACACAGACCTTACATGCTTAAAAGCTGTTGTTTGCCTCATCAAGTGGTGTTCCGCTCTCCTTCAATTGCGTTGCGTTTATTTGAGGGTTACAGCCCGAAATGGAATACACACATGTGCCCCAGGTCCTGCAAGCAATTATGTCATTTAGTTCCTGCTTTGGCTACTCCAGCTGCCTGGCTACAATGGAGACATCCGCAGGAAGGGAACTGTGTCCCATGCGCTGAGTCATTATAAGAGAATCAGCCGCATCCTGCTGAGAAGCGGCCTCCGAGCTCTCTGTCCACTGCTCTTGTCCTGTGCTGCTGTGCTGCACAGTGAAGTAAAGAACCTAGAGCCACTTGGTCTCCACTCTTTGGTCCTAACTCCACAGGGGCCATCATGTCATTTCCAAAGGCACATCTTGCATCTATTCTCAAGGGTTTTTGCAGTTATAACAGGGCTATGGCATTTGATAGCCCGAGAAGAAATTCTCAGGACAAAGTAATTGAAATTCAAATTAATTAATTCCTTTGCAAGGGATTCTTGATGAGCAGGAGGAATACTAATGAGCACAGTGGGAGGGATGTTTATGAACAACAGGGCATCATGGCCATTACTTAGCCTGCATGATACTCTGAAAATGCAAAGCCATTGATTGGCATGACAGCCAGATCAATGCCCTGGAAGTTACTTGTAATCAGGGAAGAAGGCCTTTAAGTTGTGGACATCTCGGGTTTGGTCAGAGTGATCAAAGCTACCTGGTTGATCTGTTTGCTTCTGTGGGTTGCTCAGAATTATATCCTGGAGAGCTTTGCTTGCACCTAAGTTCTGATCTTGGTGTCCCTTCCATTCCTTTCTTCTCCCGGCAGCCATAGTCAAGCCCAGTCTTTGCAGCCAGGCCCAGCCTAGGAGCACGTCTTGGAGAGAGTCAAAGTTTGCCGCGATGGCTTCAGCTACCAGGGCTGCTGGAGCCATGTTTAGGGCTTGCATCAGGTTCTTGGAGAATGATCGGTGTCCAAAGACATGAAAGAGAATTAGGAAAGAAAATAAAGGAAGAGCAGAGGGACAGACATAGACAGAAGAGAGAGCATATAGAGAGAAAAAATGCGGAGTGAGAGAAAGAACTTACACACCAATTGACAGTGGGAAAAGAAAGACATAGTGAGGATAATAAAGATTTATAAAGGGACAAGGATAATGGTAGAAGAATATAAGAGTAAGAGAGAAAGGGGAGAATCAGATAGAGACAGAGAAGATACACGCCCATGCACAGGATAAATAAGACTGTCTGTTTCTCTCTCATTGTCTCTCGCTATTTCCCTCGTGTGTGTGTGTGTGTGTGTGTGTGTGTGTGAACAGTGAAGTACAGCTTTATAAGGACTGGTAATTTTTCAGCTTTGAAATAAAATGTTCTTGATCTCAACAACTAGGGCTTTATTGGGAGATACAGTAGTGAACAACAGAATATATATACGTCAGGACAGAATAACTTCCACTTATAAAATTATATAAAATTCTAGTATTAGGTATCACTTACTATAATCAGTGTTTACTGCAGCATTAACCTGTGGAAATTATATGACTATGTGCAATTAATCATTTTTCTGTTGTTTTAGTTTTGACTTGATAATGAATACCTTGGATCAATAAAATGCAGCGCTTTTCAGTGAGTAACCATCTCTTTGTAGACCAACTGAAGTTGAAAAGAGAAATCTTGCCGCTTAAATTAATTGTAATTCCAAATACATTGATTCAGTGCCTTCGAAGTGTATGATGTGGAGAGATGCCGAGGTCTGAGATTCACATCTCAGCTAATTAGACCTATAGGGCATATCTAGTAATCTCTGAGATGCAAGACAAAATAAACCACACTGCTTTCAAATGAATACATCATCAGCTTCAGTTAAAATCAGGAGATTTACTCTTGCCTCTGGAAGAACTGGTAATTATTTTGCTAAGAAGAGAGAGATAAGGTAGATAAGAGAAATATTTATATTGATGCAGAAGGAGGCAGGGCTCAAAACCAGGAAGCCAGTGACCACTCCTGGAAATGAATGGACCAGGGGGATAGCTCAGTGGCATAAGTGCGCACCTGACAAGTGCAAGGTCCTAAGTTCGATCCCTGGTACAGGAAGGAAGGAAGGAAGGAAGGAAGGAAGGAAGGAAGGAAGGAAGGAAGGAAGGAAGGAAGGAAGGAAGGAAGGAAGGATGGAAGGAAGGTAGGAAGGAAAGAAAGGAAGGAAGGAAGAAAGGAGCTCATGTGTTACCTTGTTTTCCATTAGCATGACAAAGCTGAGAAAAATTAGTTGGAGGAGGACAGGTTTATATTTGGCTCAGTGTTTCAGAGTCTTGAGCCCAGGGGCAGCTAGTTCTGTTGCTGTGGGCCTCAGGCTATGCAGAAACAGAGAAGGATGACATCGAAGGAAAGCTCCTTACCATGTAGCACACAAGAAATAGCATGAGCACAATCTAGAAAGAAATCCAGGGACCAGATGTGGTGCCCAAATCGTGTCCCATGACTTTCATCCTTCCATTAGGAACTACTACCTGCTTCTGTCTCCTCCTACTAATCCCATCAAATTATGGGCAAATCCAGCTGTGAGGCAACAGTTTGTACAATGTATTCAACTCCTAAAATCCTCATCTATGCACACATGAAGTTTTGGGAGGGTTGTTTGCTTGTAGTTCATTGTGAGTGGCACTGGAGTTTGAACCCAGGAATTTTGCCTTATTCCAGGAGACCCATGGTCCCCCTAAGCTGGATAAGTTTCCCAGCCTGTGCTTGAACTTGCAATCCTCCTGGATCTACCCCCCCACCCCCCAGAGTGCAAGGAAGACGGCAGGGAACCCGCTGCCCTCGCGTGTGACAGGAAAGCTATGTAAATATCAACTGAGGACAGATTCTAGAGGTGGCACTTTGAAACATCTGACAAGGATTCAGAATGCCAGGTGGAGGGACATTCAGGTGCTGATTGAGAACGGGAGCTCCGAGTGATTTAGAAATAAGAAAGAGAGCTACATTATGTTGCCAGAGGCCAGGGTTTCTATACATTCATTACAGCAGTTGTTACTGATGTACAGAAGACAACGAGAGGTTCGTTGTATACAGTGGGCGCTCCATTCTTGAGGCATAAGCACATCCCGTGCGGTAGGACTGTCAAACAGAACACTGGAATAAGGCAGGTACTCATCATGAGGCACTCAGTGTGACATGTGGGTCCTAGGGCTGGCAAGTTAATTTTTAATATTTCACTTGACCACACAGAAATACTACATTTGAAAACCATAGATAGTTCCTGGCTGTCGCTTTAGACAACACAGCTATGCTGCGATGTAAGGTGGCAAAGTACGAAGCTCCTAGAACCTGTCCAATGATTATTGGGTCCTCACAGGTCACAGCACCTCTTCCAGGTCCATTTCTAATACCCCATGAGGTCCTTGTGATGACAGTTGATGTTCAGGACATTGTCAAGGACACCCTGGAGGGGGTAACAGACAGTTGTGTCTAAGGTCTGACCTACTTCAGCAAATTCCTATTTCCATATTTCCATCAGTTACAGACACTTGATCAATTTTAATTGGATGCTTTCATGTAGTGTTTCTCAAACACCCTCAGCCTCTTAAAATGCTTTGCCCTGTGACAGCTCATTTTAGAGGGTGGATTTTTTTTTTGTGTGTATCTGTGTGATCGAGAGAATTGCAGTTCTCAAAAAACCATTTCATGCTTGGAGATTTGTGTCGCTGTAGTTGATTTAGGTGTTGGACAACAGAATCCAAGTGAGAAAACACTTGCATCAAGAAAGGTCATCCCTGTAGGGGAGATGAAAGGTGTTCATGGAAATACTGAGGGCAAGAGCAGGAAACAGGAGTGGGCTGCTGCCCCCCTTGCCCCAGGACAAGCACTATCCCCAAAGTGTTCTGAACATCAGAGTGATGACTTGGAAACTTTTGCCCACAGTGATGGATGGGAATAAGAATAGTGTTAACAACCTTTGGGCTGATGGCATGATGGCTATTGGATAGGGAGACCTGCATTTGACCACCCAGGATGCAAATCTAGTGGAAATATTACAACAAAATCAAAGAAAACCTATCCTGATTCTAATTCAGCCTTCGGTAGGGTTTAAGACAGGGGTATAGGCAAACAAGAATACTGATGACGACAGTGTATAAATTCAGTTATCTTATGGTTCTACATGGTTATATAATACCTTCTCCCAAAAGCATACTAATGAAGAATAACCCTGGAGTATTTGAATGTACTTGAAGTAAAAATGCAATTTTGTAGTTTTTGCACATGCTGTGTTGGTGTTTTGTGGTACTCAATGAA
>PVKA01030994.1:0-26749 GCA_004027165.1 Ctenomys sociabilis
GCTCCGCTCTTAGTTTTTTACCACCTCCAAAAGCGGCCAGGCTGAGGACCACAGACACACACATTTCCTTTGACACAAGCGTGTGGGCTTTGGGGATGTTTAAGATCCAAAGGACAGCAGGGAAGAGCTGGCTCTGAGACTTGGAGTCACAGCTCCGCCTGGTTCAGGCTCAGCTCCCACAGGAACACCAACCCCCTATCTATTAATTAAGAGCACTACCGAGGAAAGCACCTACCAGGTGGTCAAAATGTTCTCAATGAGCCATAACTTAGACTCCGTTTCCCTGTTACTCAAGCCAAATGTGTAAGAAAATACACTTCGTTCCTAGCTGTTTGATGGCTCATTCCTTTTTAAGGAGGGCTTCCATGGCCTCAAGAGCAGGAGAAGAAGACACAGGCTCTAGGGGGTGACGGTGAGGCATTCAACTCAGACTCCATCCTGCGGGGCTCACCCTGGCCAGCATCAGTGCAACTCAGCAGGCAGGAAGCACAGCCCCGGGGCAGCCTCCCCCTCCCCGCAGCCAGCATGGAGCTCCGACACCCCCGCTAGAGGCTGAGTGACACGGGTCCCAGCACAGACTCAGTAGGAGCTCCCAGGCTGTAGACAGTGCTCTACTCTGGGGCCAGGCGTGGAAAGGGTCGCTCGCCTGCCAGCCTCTGCCCTTCTTTCAAAGCACTGTGGGCTCCAGCTACAGGGTGAACAGAGAAGGGAAGCAACCCAGCCCCTGATGTGACAAGCCTGCAGCAGGTGGCTGGCAGGCTCTGCCATTCTGGGAAACATCTCTGTTGGGTGAGCTGTTTATATTGTAGACAACACTGATTTAAGATTATTTTTGCCGGCCCCACCCCAGAGCCATGCTGAGATGGCAGTTGAGACTGGGTGTGGTAGCATGCACCTATAATCCCAGCTCTTGGGAAGCTGTAAACAGGCGGATCACTATGAGTCCAATGAAGTAGTATGACCCTGAACAACCTGTAGACCCTTCCCTAAAATGCAAAAAAAAAAAAAAAGAGTATTTTCTTCTGAAGAGTTGGTTGGGTGAGAAGTCCAACTATGGTCTGACTAACCACCACCCCCACACACACATACACACACACCAAAAAAGAAAAACTTTGGCTAGTTCTATTGGTCTTCAATGATAAAGGCCGCAAGTACACAAAAGCATTTTTTAAAAGAATTTTTTTAAAACATTAGAAATGATATAGAACTTCGCTAAACAAGATGATAGGAATTCAACAATGACTGTTGTACTGCATATTGTTGTCTTCAAATTAGTTGCTCGAATTACCAGATAGAAGCACATGATATTGGTCAAAAAAAATTTTATTTTTAAAAATGCAAGTATTAGCTTTCCTCTCAGTAGATCAGCAGAAGTCCACGGTGCAGCTATCCAAGCTGTCCTGTGTACATGCATGCGGCTCCTGCTCCCTTCCTTCTGTCTCTCTTTGGCCCTTTCCCCCATCCCAGCTGTCCTTGCCCTTTGAGCAGTTTCTTTCCCTTTCACAGTATGTACTGCACCTTTCGGATCTTATTTACTCTTTCAGGTTCCCATGCTAGGGAGACAATGTTCGTATGTGCCAGTCTGATTTGCCCCACGAATGAGTGTGGTCCCTAGTTGCATCCACTTACCTATAGTACAAAAGTGCCACATCTTTTCATCCATTCCTCAGTTGACAGGCACTTGGGTTGATTCCAAGACTTAGCTATGGCCAGTCATAGCACTGTAAACGTGGATGCACACTCATCGCTGTGGTCTTGTGGCCAGGACACAAGAGCATATTTTAGTGATCTATTGATATAATCAAAAGATATGACAATGATCTACTTAGTCCCGTAGGTTAGCCAAATGTTATCATTCATTGGTCATAGAAAACATCATTGATTGATTTTCTACTACTTGCTCTAGAAAAACAGCCACAGTTGAAGCAAGCTTTTTAATTGCTAGGAGGTGCACAATGATTAAGTTAAAAGGATTCGGTGGGTCTCAGCTGCAGGTCTTGGTTTCTGTAAGGACAGTAACATGGACTTCACTATGCAAACCCTTTCCCCAGGCTTGAAAGACAAATCTGGTGGGCAGTAGACCATAAGCGATGCTCAACTTGCCTCCAATGGCTATCTTAGTATTCGACTAAGGTTTGGTCAATCTGGCAAGTGACTCTCTACAGCCCTGTGGCAGTAGTTTATGGATCTGTCCCAGCACAGCAGGATGAGTTTCTGCCGGCAAAGGTCCAGGAACTGTACCCCAACCCTGTTCTCCCCTCAACATGTTTCTGCAAGTAGGGCAAAGGCTGTGAATGCCTTTTGCTTGAAACATTAAACTATAGTCACCATCGACATATTGGAAATCTATAATTAAAAAGAGAGACAAAGAAGAGGGCAGGCAGATTCCGAGTTCTTCCACCATCACATCACCATTGCTCTAGCACATGAGTGCTGCTGTTTGTTGCAGGTGGAAAGGAAGCAGGGCTCTGTGCAAACCTGGGATGAGTGGGGTGAGCACGGGGCCGGGCGAGTGCTCAGACATGGGGGAAGGGGAGCCCTGCACTCTGTCCCCAATGCCCAGCTCCCAAGCAGAGTGGAAAGACCAAGTGGTGCTTTATCCCCTGCGAATACCCAAGATGACAATGTGTTGTCAATGGAAAGGCACACGTGCTTCTTCTGTGTGGACACATGGCAGGGCCTGCCAGGCTCACGTGACATGGGTAGCTTTTGTGGTTGCCTTGGATAAGGTATTCCACCTCTCCTCCCCTCTGCTCTCGCACCTCCCCTCTCTCTGGGGCCCTCCCCTCCCCCAGTGGCTCCCTTACCTACTCGGGTGTTTGCAGCTTCTTTGTCCTCTGCTTTCCGGTTTCCTTTCATTGGCACCATGTTTTCATTGTGTGATTGCAATGCACAGCACGTATACTATTCTCCCTTCTCTTTACACAGTCTGTCCTTTTCTCCCCTTCGCCCCTCCTTTTTGGGAGTACACTACCACAGGTCTCCAGCCTCCATCTCTTAGTAGTTTCCTGAGGCTTTAGTCCTCTCCTTGGTCTGTCCTTCACCTTGCCTATGTCAGCCCCTGTGACAGAGCCTGTCAGCTGGGTTCAGCAACAGCAGGAGGTTGCTCCCAGGGGGTGCTCCTGCTCCTCCAGGATGCAGATGTGAGACTTCTCACTGCTACTCAGCCAGGAGACAAAGGCCAGACAGAGCCCCACTGGGGTCCCCTCCAGGAGAGACTGGGCACTTCCCGCAGACCTCCCAGCCTCCCCTGCCAGCTGAGGTGCAGACTTCAGGCGTGAACTTGGGGGCAGGCACAGACATGCAGAAACTCCCAAGACGGGGCTGCAGAAGGAAACGCTGTGTGTCCCGCTTCCTGTCTTTCTTTTCTGTCTCCACTTGATGTTTCTTCTCATGTCAAATCATCCTACAAGTTGTCTGGGGACTCCTGGTTCTCTGCTGATGCTTAAGATGCCTTAGAAAAGCCACCTTCAGACCAGAAACAGAGTTAAAGGGAAAATTCCAAGCCAGAGAAAGCATCCTTTTATACAGCAGAATAATAACCAATGCTTATATATCTAAAAAGCATGGACCAATCAGTGAGAAAAGGATGTGAATAAACATGAATACACACCTTAGAGAGCCAATTTTCAAATTATAAATAGCTAACAGCATGCTAAAATGTTGGGCTCTTCACTGAATATACATTTAAGCAACAACAAGTTGAAATTTTTAGCATCAAATTGTACAGGTGTTTTATTATTGTTTGTGTTGCTTTTTAGCAATAACCCAAATGTTGCTGAGGAGGAGGAACGCTATATTTTCACACAGTGGTATAAGGTTACGAACTGACAAAAGTTTTTGAGAAAACAATTTAGCCATCTGCATTGACTTTTGAAAACAGGGCTACACTTGGAGCCAACAATCCTATTTCTCATAATCTTAAGGAAATATTCAGGTTTTGCAAATATCTGTGTTCATTCCCGGGTGTTTATTGTGTAGTAAAATGGACACAATCCAGACATCCAGCATTAGGGATTAGCAGGGAAAGTTACAGTTACATTCATCTACTGTTCAGCTACAAGAACAGCATCACGAGATTGTATTTATTGGCAGGAAAAGGAGCTACTGAGCCATTGCCAAGCCAACAGAAGACTGTATGAACATAGATGTTATTGAAAATAATACATATGACAAAAATCCTGCATGATATGTGTGGTGGTTATGTATCAAAAGTAGAAATATGATGGTTTTCATTCTTTTTATGTCTTCATACAGCACACAGGTCACCTACAATGAATGGAATTCTCTGTGCATAGCAAGGTAATTGGTCTCCTAGTGATATTTTTGGCCCCTTTGTCAAAAGATAAGGTGACTGAGTGTGTTTGCTTAATGAATTCTGTACTGTTTCCAATATATATATATATATATATATATATATATATATATATATATATATATATATATATATATATATGTTTTTTTTGTTTTCTTTTTTTACCTGTTTTTATTCTCTTTAAGAAAAAAAAAAAGCTGCAAAATAAGATGACCTGAAGCATAAGGGTAGAAGTGGGCCCTGGGCTCCGGGTGCACGCACCAGGCCAGCACACACCCTTGCTCCCCAGAAGGACCTCAGGGTCCTCCTTCCCCACTGGCCCATTGTCCAGTGCCCCAAGCATGCCGAGCCTGCGCATCTTACTACATGAGTGATCGCTCTCTCCCCGTCTGGGCAGCCCAGGGTTGACGCCGGTATTCTGGGGTCCCACAGCTGACAGAGCAGGGAAGTGGCCTGCTCCCAGCCTGGTACCCTGCTGTGCCCAGACTGGGGCAGAATCGGACGCAAGGGCTCCTCTCCCGCAGGCACGAGGCAGGCTGGCTGGTGGCGAGGGCAGCGGAGATGGCCCACACTCCTTGCGCCAATTTCCGCGTGTCCTCCCGCAAGCCCCGCCCTTCCCAGCTTCCCACGGCCTCCCGCCCCATCCCTGGCCCTACCCATGGCTTTGAAGCACTCGGCCACCCGTCTCTTGTCCCCTGCCCTCACCACTCCACCTGGCTGTGAAGAGTGGGTTCCCATTCACTGCCTCGTTTTCAGATTCCAACACTTGTCAACATTTCTTATTGGATGAAATCATCTTTCCTGTTCTCATCCTCATTATTGATTTGTATCTTTCTTTTTCCATCTGTCATCTTAACAAAATTTCAGAAGCATCAGAGATAAATATTGGCATTCAGTCCAGTACATTTTACAGGAAGTCCTGTGGGTATTTATACATTTTGCTTCTCTTCATAAATAACATCAGGCACAGATGTCTCACATCAAAAGCACCAGGGGCTGGCGAGGCGAGTTAGCGCTATCTCAGAGAGAGGAAGTCACTTGCTTCACCTGACCGAGACAGGAGCCAGGATACGAGGCTGCTTTCTGCTGGCTCAGTCTAGCCACAGGCTGGCATACACAAAGGCGAGCGACAAGCACAATATGCCAATCTCCCCATACTAAAATGTTGTACTCAGATAGGGAGGAAATCGCAGCTGCTCGGTACAGATGGCAAAGAGCTGACTGCTTTTCAGCAGGATTCAATGAGATCTCTAAAGTGATGAGGTGCACAGAGAGAGGAGCTCTGCTCACACTTCCCATTTGGAAAAACATCCCTCATAATTAACATGCATTGAGAGTTTTAAAAAGGAATATTTCCCCCTAACCACTGGCCCACATAAAGAATCCCCCAAAGTCAACTCACTGAACACTATGTCCCCAGATGTACTTGGCATTGCCTAGGACAAAGTAGACTTTACTGGAATCATCCTTGCACCCTCTGTTCCAAAGCCTCCACTGCCACATGGTGCTCACAGGGTCAAGGGCTATAGGTGTGTGTGTGTATGTGTGTGTGTGTGTGTGTCAGTGTCTCAGTTACTTTTTACTAATTGCTGAGACAAAATACCCAACACCCAAAATTAAGAAAGAAAAGGTTGCTCGGGAGATAGCTCAGTAGAATAAGCATTTGCCTAGCAAGCACGAGGTCCTGAGTTCAACCTCTGGTACTGCAAAAATTAATTAATTAATTAAAATGAACTATTGTAATGCCTAAGTAGTACTGACTTTACATTTAAAAAAAAAAAAAAAAAAAAAGAAAAGAAGGAAGGAAAAGGTTAACTTAGCTCACAGTTAGTGGAGTTTCAGTCCGTACTCGACTGGCTCCAAGGTCAAGGAGCACAGAGCAGTCCATTCATGGCAGTGGGAAGGCGGTCACGACACCTGTCAGGCCTCTCTGCCTTCCTTCCATGCTGCCTGTGAGGACCAGAGCTCCTCCGAGGAAGTGGTGCCCAGAATCCTTCTTCCACTCCCTTTATGTCCTTTTTATGCGGAGACACTCTGAGGGGGGCTCTGTGCCCTAGGGCCTGGAGCCCCCCAAGCCAAGCCTTCTGCTTCCCGGGTCGACACAGGGTGCCAGCTGCGCCAGCCTGCGCGCTCGTGTTTCCTGTGCCCGAGGTTCACTTTGTGTCCCAAGCCACACAATCAGGAGTTCAAGGGTGAAGGTGAGGAAGTGTTGGTCAAACTTCTTACCCCCTCAGGGCACCAAGCCCTCCTGGCCCAGTGGTGGGGATTCAGCACTTATTCATGGTTTGCTGATGGGCCCTACTGAAAGGGACTGTGTGAGTCCCCACGGACACGCAGAGCACCACCGGCCCATGCACCCATGTCAGCGACAGGAGAGCAGAGTGATGGCACAAAGGGCCCCCGCATAGGGGCTTGCAGTAGGCAGACTCGTGCAGGCGGAGGTGTCCACAGGGTCTGCAGTCAGGCTGGAAATGGGGTAAGGGATGAGAAGTTGCTGGGACAGAACTCTGGAGCTCCAATTTCTAGAAAGGGATAGTGACCATGGCTGCCCACTAACAGGAGTGGCAACAAAATGTCCACTTTGGAGCAGTTAAGCTGATAAACTTCCTTGCTATTTGTATCATACTCAGAATGCTTAGAAATCCCCTGGAGAACCCCCTTCCTGCCTAGGACATGGTCTCCCCATCCCCAGCAGGCTGGGCACTCTGGGCTCCAGGGAAGGAGGTCTTCACGTACAAGCAGAACAAAGTGGAGCAGACCGCTGGTGCCTTTCCCAGGCACTGTGGATGCCTCCCCATGGCTTGGCTGGTGCGTGGTCCTGCAGCTTCTCCCTCTTTCTCTCCTACATCCTCTGAAGCACCCACACAGTGGGACCCGTCCTGGACAGCTGAGTGTGCGCCTTTGTGCACCTGCCTTGGAGGGAGGACTTCCAGAGCTGCTGCAGAGTCTCCTACTGTAATTTTAAAACTTTCAGCATTCATTATAGCTTATGATAAGCCCTTGTGCGTGGAATGCTCCAGGCTGCACTTAAATTGCACTTTCCCCTAGCTCCCCAGTGACTCTGAGCATAGCCCAAATGTCACAGGATAAGAAGAGAGCAAGGAGGGAGGAGTTCCCTTTTCAGGATGGCTGGTGGCTCTTCCTCTCTCTGAGACCCAGCTTGACCCACCCCCTGCAGGGCCTGCTGAGATGTGGGTCATTTCCAATGTCTCCTGGGCTCCCGCAGGGTCCTGATGTAGCTGCATCTCCTCCATCATTCAACCCTTGTGCCTCCCGCTGTTGTCCCTGTCACCCCTCCGGGCCTCCTGCACAGCTCCTCTGCTCCTCCAGTAGGTCCTGAGAGCTGGGCAAAGGCCCCAGCTCCTCCCAGGCTGGGGATGGGACAAGGAGTGAATCCACATTTGCAAAGAGCAGGAAGCAGCTCTCAGATGTTTGCTTAGGGACCAAAAATTAGCAGCCTCACTGGGCATGGTGGCATGCACCTGTAATCCCAGCTCTTGGAAGGCTGTAAACAGGTGGATCGCTGAGTCCAGTGTAGTAGCGAGACCCTGGACATCCTGTAGACCCTTCCCAAAAATACAAAAAAATAAAAATTATCAGTCTCACTGCAGAAGTCTGAAGGACTCCAAGATCCCATTCTTTATAGTTTTTTGTTTCAAGTCAGTTTGGAGTTAGGGAAAAAAAAATATGTATGATAAATATCTAATTTTGTGAATCTCATTTTCAAATTCAGATCTCAAGTGCTCCCTACGGGAGCACCTGCACAGGCGGCACACTGATGGAAACTTAATAAAAGGCTCCGGAAGATCGTAGGCTGGGCCATCCTGGGCGAGGAGCAGGGAGGACGCTATTCCGAGCCTCGGATGTTCCCAGCTGGGTGTCGCTCTCTGCAGCGACAGCTGCCTGGCTTCTAGCACCATCTCTATCTGCCACGCGATCCTTGCACTCTCCAGCCTTGGCATCCCGCCATTTCTGTCCCTGCCTCTGTCAAGAACGCGGTGAGCCACAAGACCCGCTTGCAGCAGCGTCCACCTCTCGCGAACTTGGCGGGGTCCTCCCAGGCTCTCCCTTTCCAGCCACCCGCAGCCCTGTACACGAGCGTGTGGCCATGGAAGA
Source organism: Ctenomys sociabilis (assembly GCA_004027165.1). Classification (NCBI taxonomy): domain Eukaryota; kingdom Metazoa; phylum Chordata; class Mammalia; order Rodentia; family Ctenomyidae; genus Ctenomys; species Ctenomys sociabilis. Next base: position 8,432 of record PVKA01030994.1, read on the forward strand.
GCCACGTGGAATCCTCTCCTCGGTGTCCGAGCCCAGAGGCTGCAGCCCAGCCCACTTCCGGTCCCCGTCCCCTTCTCCACTATGGCCTGAGTGACCAGGTGTGCTCGCATGCTTTCCTGGCCCATCCGTCTCTCCGAGTGGCCAGAGTGCACAGTGCTGTGTCCTCCACGGGGTCAGCAACGTGCTCTGCAATAGCCCCCGTCAACGCTGACCTGTGGCATAAAGGGTCCACCCCCAAGGAAGAAGCACTTGCACCTCGGGGCTCTGCTCCTGCCCAGGTGGTCCCGGGGAAGCCCCAATAGCTAGGCCTGGCCAGGACAGTGCAGGAGGAGCTGCACCGTGCTCCGTGTGCAGTCCCTGGGCTGGCCCTGGATCCCAGGGTTGGTGTTGGGAGCTGCACCCGCTTGGGGCTTGGGCCTGGGAGGCTCCTGAGTGCGCGACGAGGGCCACAGAGAGGGAAGCATGACACGGGACCCTCTGCCCTCTGCCCATACTCAGAGACAGCACCAGGCCCTCCTATCCTGGAACCAATCTTACAGTTAACAGCCCCTCAGCACCAGGACCAAAATTGGCCTTTTTTTTTTTTGTAAATCAGTTAACTTCTGGCATTCTGTTATAGCAACAGAGAAGAGACTAGTACAAAGCACACCTAAGGATTTCCTTCACTTACTAAAACACAATGTAAAACTACAATCAGTAAAACTGTATGCTGTTGCAGATGACAAATCAGGAGGGAAGTACACAGCACTGTGTGTTTTCATAGGACAGGCCTATCTCTGTACAGGCATATCTGCACACACATATATACATTTAACATACACATGTACACTGAAAATACACAGCACATTGAACAATCATAAGTGACTAGAAGAGACTGGCTTGTTTTATTTCATATCTTTGGGAAAAATTAATTTTTTATTGTTTATGTCAAAAATTTATTTAGAAAACCTGAAATGCTGACTTTTAGCATGTGAGCCTATTTGGAAATTTTCATGAAGAAGTTGGATTTCATTTATCTAATCTATGACTGAAGCAATGTGTTCTAGACTGCAAGGCCTAAAAATCACAGAGAAAAAGTTTCCATTTATGAAAAAGCAAAATTAGAAAGCAGCTGCCAGGCTTGGGGCTGATGCGCAAGGAGCTGAAGTGCTAAGCTGCACAGAGCGCTTGTCAGCCGGGACCCGCAGCCCAGGCCTGCACTTCCAGCTGCTCGGGAGGCCATGGCAGGAGGGCTGCAAGCTTGGGAACAGGCTGGGCCACCTCCCAGGACCCTGTGTCACACAACAAAGAGGGACAAGGATGCAGCTGGCTGGCAGCACATGCGGCTAGAAGCTCCCCAAGTTTTGCCTCTGGTTCCACTCAAGGGCTTATGGGAGTGAAAAGAAGTGCTTTAAGACATGAGTGGCTCCTTGCGCAGAAGCAACGCAAGCTTCCCAGCAAAAGGCAGCAGAAGCTTTCAAAGCGTCCTGCCTTCTGGCATGGCATCTCGCCCCGTGAGCCAGCTCTTCCCGTGGCAGGCAAGCCCTCTCAGGTCTCCACAGCACCGTGTCCCAGCTGGGGACGCAGGGTGTGGCCATCTCCTGCACATGCCGACACCCTCGCCTCGTCTGTTCCAGGTGTGGGTCACATGGCAGTCCGTGCCCAGTTTTTAGAGGGCAGTCCCTACTGTTTCCACCATAGCTATGCGAATCCACCTCCCCACAGCAGAGGCCACCGCTGTCCTGTCTGCAGAGTGGTCAGCATCCGTTGTCTTTTGTCATTGGTAGCAGGTGGTCCAGCTCAGGTGAGACGCTGTCGCACCAGTAACAATTACATTCCCTAGAAAACTGCTGATACCGAGCGCATCCCTGGTGTATGCTCCAACCATTTGGACATCTGTGTCGAGAAACTTCTGCTCAGATCATTTGCCCATTTTTAAAATCAGATATTACTTCATTGTGATTGCTATGGAGTTAAATCCCTTCTGCATTCTGAACAGTAAGTCCTTGTCAAATCCAGTGAAGGACAAGATAAGATGAAACCTGGAGGGCCGGCCAGGTAGCTCAGTGGACTGCAGGGTCCAGGGCTTGACACCTGGTGCGCTGTGCCAGCCCCACGCCCAGGACACACGGAGACTTGGCTGAGACTGGGCATGGTGGTGTGTGCCTATAATCTCAGTGCTTGGAAGGCTGAAAACAGGAGGACCACTATGTAAACTGAGTGATTTACAATCTTTGTAGTGAGACCGTGTCGACCCTATACTAAATACAAAAAAAAAAAAAAAAAGTTGAAACGTGGGACCGAGGGGTAGCAAAGCCAGGCCACAGGATGGAAGCAGCATGCCCGAGGCCAGGGCTCTAGTGGCCCCTTGTTAATCTAGCAGGATCCTCCTGTCCAGGAATGTGACACAAACAAGGTGACAGGCAGTACTGTACTACCACGCCTGTTAGTAGCTCTCTGAAGAGTACCTTTGTTCTATTAATTTTAGAAAAGTTATAATTAATGGTTGTAGGAGACACTTCCAGGTCCTCGTCTCAGTCCGAGAAACTGAGAAATATTTGTAATCCCAAAGTTACCTTATTGGAATCCCATCAAGTTGATTCCAATCTACCACTTTCCATGCAACCCATGGCAAAAATGAAGACACTAAATTATACTTTTAATCATTGGGGAGTCCAGGGGCTCTTAGTCCTGCCATGAAGATGGCTTTCCAGAGCCAAGAAAGCAACCCAGGGCCTCGCCCAGTTTTTATTCAGTGGGGGAGTGGTTTGAGGAGGATTGACTGAGAATTATGGGAAGAAGGTGACCATTGTGAGCTGAGCTAGGTGGGAGACCTACATTTACCTCTGCCATGTGCAGAGAGGATAGGCAGAGAAAGTAATCTGCATTATAATTCCTTAAGGCCAGTTGATGGATAAACAGAAGTCCTAGCTGGCTCTGTACATAAATAGGGCCAGGCTCAGTCAAAATGGAGACATTCTTTCTTCTTTTAAGGAGAGCTGCTCAGGTGGTCCTCCACAAATGGTGTTTGCAAAAGTGTGCTTGCTACGTCTCCCATCCACTTCTAAGTCGGCTTCTCCTGCTTGTACCCCATGGGTACGCTCACCTTGCCCCACAGTGGTCTGAAACCCCTAGAGTCCCCAGGGCAACCTGCTCCAGGCGCCCCAGCACCAGGAGCTCTCTCTGCCTTTCAGCAGATACTTCCACTCATTTCACTCTTGACTCTGCCTCGAAATTCCCTCTGGGTGGAGAGGAGAGCCATGGCCACCCTTCTGTGTGCTGCCCATATGCCTTCATTGGTGCTTTGGAACTTCCACACTTACTGATGTGTGTAAGTTGAGCCGGTTGTCCCTGAGATAAATCCCACCCTACCATGGAACTGTCCTGCAATTTTGTTGTTGTTGTCTTGTCCTTGTCTGGTTTTGGTACCTGAGAAATCCTGGCTTCATAGAATGAGTTTGGAAGACTTTCCTTCTTTTTTATTTGTGCTTTAAAGTTTGATAAAATCCAGCAGTGAATTATCCAGTCCTGGTTTTTTCTTCATAAAAAATAATTTCACTGCTAATTCAGTTTTGTTGCACACTATGGTCTGCTTAAGCTTCGTAGCTTTTCATGGTACAGTCTTGGTAGGATGGAGGTATCCAAGGATTAATGTATTTTTTCCTGATTTTCCAATTTTTTTCATTTGCTGTTCATTTTAGTTACTTTTCTTATTACTGAGACAAAATGCACAAGTCTCGCAGGATTAAAGAAAAAGGTTTCTTTAAATTCAGTTTGTAGAAGTTTCAGACCATAGTCAGTCTACTCCAAGGCAGAGTAGGGTGGACAGTGAAATCACAGAGGAGAAACTGCCAGGGCAGGGCAGGCAGCAGCCTGTGGGCAGCACACTGGCTTCACCCTTTGATCCCTTCCAGGCCATGTGACTTCCATTGACACCACCCACATCTCCGCTGTCCACTCCCAGAGCCATGCTGAACCGATCCATGGACTTGTTCAGTAACCGTAATCTTTATCCAGGAATCCTGAGTCTTGGCGCCGCCACCCTAGCTCCAGCTGGCCCCAGAAAGCCCTGCCTGTGACTGTGCAGAGCCTTCAGGGGACCTGGACGCACCAGCTGTAACACTGTGGCTTGTGACATCCCCTAATCATCCTATTTCTGTAGTATAAATTATACAGTATAAATTACTACATATGCCTCAATTTTAGTCTGTTGTTATATTTATTTGAGGTTTGTAGCCACCAGTTTGTCAGCTTTGTTTGCCTTCACAAAGAGTGCAGCTTTTCCCTCCACTGATTCGCGGTCTTCAATCTCAAGCTGCAGTCTGCTCCTTCTGCGGAAATTCACTACGTCTACAATTTCAGGCTCAGTCTGCCCTTGAGCCCCTAACTGAGCTACACTGCTGGGTTGCTTGCTTATTTGAAACCCTCTACCCTTTGGCGCAGGCCTCTACTGCTTCATGCATTTGAACCTTCACTGCTCAAGGACCCCGGCGTCCACACCTCTCCCAGAGCGGAGAAACTGTCAGCTCCTCCTCCGTTCCCAGCGCTCAGTGCTTCTGCCTGTGTCCTCTGGGCCGGCAGGGGGGTGCTGGGCCCCGATGGTGTGGCTTTTCATTTGGTGGCCCCACACATCCTGACTCCTACTTCAACCCTCACTCTTTTCTGACTTTTTTCCTCAGCTGGGTTGATTCAAAGTCTCTGCCTTCAAGCTCCAACATTCTTCTGTTTCATTTAGCAGTCGTCATGGTGCTCAACTTATTTTTATTAAATTCTTCAGGGGTTCAATTCCAGTTTGGTGCTTTGGGATAAGATCTGCCTCTGTGGATCTTCTTTTTCAGACCCTACACTGGTTTCTGCTGTTACTGGGTGGATTGTTTGTGTGTGCTTCCATCTTGCTGAGCTTCCTCAAGCCAATTACTTCCTAGGGTCTATTGCTGGAGGGCCATCACCTCCACCTGCTGGTGACCCTTGCCTTGCTTTGCATGCGCCCTGTGTCCTGTGTGAATGTCCAATCCTTCATACAGCAGCCACTTCCCCGACAGCATGGTGGCATCCCCTGGGCCAGGTCTCTCCTGCAGTGCTGCCTGCCTGGGGAGTGGGGCACCAGCTTTGGGTCCAGGTGGGCTCAGCAATGCAGTCCCTGGGCAAGCCCCTCTGCTGTGGTCTGCAGTGGAGGTTGTGGCCTGGTGTGTGGGCGCTCTGACCGTGACACAGCCTTGCTGTGGCAGAGCTGGTACTTTGGCTTTCAGGCCGGGTGTGGGCACCTAATTAAGCTGCAGGTCGCTGGGCATGGGGTGGGCTGGGGTGCCCCGTGAGGCTGAGCTTTGGCACATGCCGTGCTGCTACATGCTGCTGTCTGAGGGAGTGGCTCTCCAGTGGTGGGGTTCCCTGGGTGGTTGTCGAGCTACACCGGGTGTCACGTGCTGGGCTCTCAGTGACAGGAGCCGGGCTGGCCATGCTGGCCCCTGGGCTGGGCTGAGGCCGCTCTGGCACCCCAGGCATGGCGTGCTACCTGGCTGGGTGCCCGTGCACAGCCATGGCTGAGTGCCTTGCCCACTCCCTCTGGCAAGCCCGCCTGCTCTCTGAGGGATGGAGAAGCCATGAACTGGGATACCACAGCCTCCACCCATCCATGGCACAGGATGGAGATGACGCAGCAGATGCAGTGAGTGTGGGGTGGGGGTGGGGTCTCCACAGAGGACACGGGTGGGCCACCTCCCCCAGGGGGCCACCTTCCAGGAGTACATTCTGTGCTTGTAGGAGCCAAGCTTGGATGTCATGAGGCAGAATCTTGTACCCCTTCCCCATCCCTTGTCAGCTCAGCCATAGGCCCCCGTGTGGTCCTTGTGAGCCCTGGCAGCTCCGATTCAGCAGGACTGGGCTGGGAAGGCAGTGGGGGAAAGGTGGGTGCCCAGCCCGCCCTCTGCTCTGCTCCTGGGCTCTCCAGACTCCTTCCATGCACACAGGCCCTCTTCCGCCCCCACGGCTATAGTCGCTGGTCACTTGCTGCTGCCGCTGTGGGGAGTGGAGGCAGCAGGCAGTGATCCGCCCCTGGCCACCTGGCTGCTGCAGCCCTTTGGTTGTGAGCCTTTGGAGATGGGGAAGCGCCCAGCCGTGCTCCTGCAGAGGCACTTCTTCTGGCAAGAAAAGAACATTTGAAAAGTTAATGCTATGAGGTCCAGGTAGTAAGATTCCAGGCATTTTTTTCTGGTTTCGCTTTTTTCTGCCTTAAAGCAATTGCATAAATTTTATAATCAGAATTTTATAATCAGAAATCAAGTTAATATCATTAACTCATTAATTCAATAATTAATCAATAATCTGTTGGTGCTCTGATCGTTGAGCACTTATCAAATCCTTTATGCAAAGAGAAAACACGCTGGGTTGAGGAAAGCTGTGGACAGCGCTCAACACAGACAGAGACCGGCTGAGGCCTAGGGTTGGCTACCTGACGCTGGGCGGCTGGAGACCCGGCGGCCCTGAAACCCAGACAGAGCTCTTCTCCGGCCCAGTGATACCCAGGACATCTGCGGAGACTGAATCTTGGCACGGCCAGCCCGCGGAGAGGCAGTGACTCGAAAGCACACTGTGCAGTGGTCTCCGGGGCCTGTGTCTGCAGCAGGGTAGGATCAGCCGTGACAGGCTCCTGCCCAGAGCTAATGGAAATGGACATTTTATGGAGCCAATTTTTTGGTTGCTTGAAGTTAATTGCTTTGCACCTAATTTAAGTCCCCCAGGGAGCAGTTCTGATCTCCCCAACAAACTTTATCTTAAATGAGGCTGATCTATAATCCCATTTCGCACGGCAGGGTGGCTGTCGGGAGGGGCCGTGGAGGTGCTGGGTTTGGAGGACTCTGGTCTGCGGCTCTCTGAGGACTCCGCCCCCGCACAGAAGCGGATTGCTTCCTGAGGCCAGGTCAGTCACTGTGTCTAGTACAAGTTATGGGAGATAGAGAGGCTTGGGTTACCTTTGCTTGCCCAGGCCATAAATCACCTTTGCCTGGCAACCTGGAAGTGCTGACCTGTGAGGGCCCTAATAAAATGTGGGTACATGGAAAACAGAGGTGCACCACTGCGGCAGCCAGGAGGACATGAGGCCATCTTCTCCAAGCCCATCACGTGGTATTCAGCATGGTCCTTGGGCCGGGAGGGTTGGACCTACCAGGGTCCCACCCCAGGTCTTCAGGATCACAGATTCTGTGGGGGGTGACCAGCGTGTGTACGGTCAGCAGCCCGCTAGGTGACAAGAGCTCCACAAAGTCTGAGCAGCGGGGACGATACAGGGAGAAAACCTGATCTCGGGTGGGTGACCTCCAAATGATACGGGGAACCTCCAAATGACTGGGGGAAAAATGATCTCCCGACCTGACCTGGACCAATTTGTGTTCTCTAAAACTGGAGAATGAATTTCAGGAACAAACAGAGGTTATGAGCAGAACATATTTATTGAGGGAAAAAAAGCTCCTGTCCAAGAGAGCGACAGGAGGGGGGAACCCCAAGAGGTGGTCCCCAGGAAGCTGTCTTTTCCAGGGACTTTTATAGAGGAAAACCATGTGGTGAGGTGGGTCTAAGTTGGTGGAGAACATGGGAACTCAGTTAGGGGGGCATGAGGTGGGACAAAACTATAGTTAACCAATGAGATTACAAGCACCATTACTCAGGTAAAGTTGATTAAATCCAGTACCAAATGGGGAAGCGAGTCGAGTGACGTAGCCAGCAAGTATGAATATGGGACAGGGTCTCTTCCTGTCGGGGGCTGGGCTAGTGACTCATTTGGGCTCTTTCAAGGTGATTGGTACATATTTAGAATATCAATCCTTGATCCCCATCCCTAGGGAAGTATGTAACTGTTTCCTTTTTTGTGTTGGTCTTGAGGTCTGGCCCATATGGGAGTGTCTGTCTCTTCCAAGTTGCAAAATCACCTTGCCTGCCATCTTGTTTCCTTGAGGGCCTGGCCCTGTCTGACTGCCTAGAATATTCCTATCTAACTTGGTTGCCTGCAACAGGGAGGCAGAGTGGCGGGTGTTTGCTGAAATGGAGGCTCAAAATGTGGTCACTCTCTTATGGACAGCTAAGTTAGGTAGAGATAGTGCAGACAGCCAGGCAGGGCCAGCTCTGAAGAGGTCAGTGCAGAGGACAGCGCTGTCTGGAGCTGTGTCACAAAGGCCAGGCTTCAGGGGAAAGAACTGCTCACCCCCATGCTTCCCCAGGGATGAACAGCAGTGACTGACATCCTACATAGGTGTCACACCTTGGGGTGCAGGGCTGCACCTCCTTCTCCACCCTTTCCAGGGAAATCCTAAGACTGTTCCCCCTTTGGATGCCCATGTCATCAATATTACCCTAGTGACTATCTGTGGGTACTTACCGGTCGGCCAGAGCTCTGTCCCACTTCACATGCATCTTGTAGTTTGCCCCTGGATCCATACTACCTAAGGGGCTGTGGTGCCTTCCCACTGTGCAGCTGGTGTACCTAGTGTCTCTGAAACCCAGAATTGGTGGGCAACCCCCTCTCATGCTCCCCTTTCTTTCAACCAGTTTCTCTTGCTCTTCACCTCCATCCCTAGGATTCCTTCCTTGATTTTAGGGAACACAAACTCCACATCTTGGGCACATAGCAGGCTGGGAGTGTCATTCCCTGTATCAACCCCTGGTCAGCTTCTGACAGAGATGCGTAAGCAGAGAAGGGCACCCGGGAGTGGGAAGGTCACACACAGGGGCTCTCAAGGCTGTTTCCCTGTTGTTGGAAGAGTGGGACTCTGAGTCAAGCCTTGTCAAGCACCAGGAAATGTGTGCAGGGTACCAGCTCAGCCCTGGGACTCCACGCCAGCAGGCTTTCACAGAAATCTCCATCCTGGGGACATTCAGGTCCTGGAGATCTCTGGCTGGAGATAAGCAGAGTCCAGAGGGAAAAGGGCTGAATCCTCAGGAAACACACACACGTCACAGAACTGAGCTCACAGGGAATGAATAGGTGAGCTCCGGGCAGCTCGGAAGGGGAACAAAGAGACTGTTTGGAAAAACTTGATGACTGTCTTGGACAGCGTTCCTGTTTTGTGGACAATGTGGTTTCATCAGTGTGAACAGAATAGATGGTTAACAAAGCATGTGATGGCTCTCCAGAGGGCCCCATTGCAGGGGCAGCAGCAGAAAGGCTAGATGAGGAGAACCGTGCCGAGGACATTGGGTCACTTTCTGAAATCTGGAATACGTGAAACATGGCTGTGAGGACTCCTGACTGGTGCATTTCCAGAGAACTTGGCTTTAGCCCTGGATGGCAGTGACTGGAGCAGGCTTCAGAGTAACCTACATATTAATTGTGTGCTGATTAAATACTGAAGAGAACTGGACCGCAGCTTGGTCTCTTTCTCCATTTCTCTCACAACGGTTGGTTGGAAGTGTTGTAGGGAGATAAATTAGATAGAAATATTCAAGGCAGCCAGATAGGGCAGGCCCTCAAGGAGACAAGATGGCAGGCAAGGTGGCTTTGCAACTTGAAAGAGACAGACACTTCCTATGGGCCACACCTCAAGACCAAGACAAGAGGAAACACAGCTACTTACTTCCCTAGGGAAGGGCATCAGGGATTGGTATTCTAAATAGGTATCAATCACCTTGAGAGAGCCTAAATGAGTCACTAGCCCAACCCCCGACAGGAAGAGACCCTGTCCCATATTCATACCTGCTGGCTATGTGACTCATTTGGCTGGCTCACTTCCCCATGAGGTACTAGATTTAATCAATTTTATCTGAGCAATGGTGCTTGTAATCTCATTGGTTAGCTATAGTTTTGTCCCACCTCATGCCCCCCTAAGCAAGTTCCCATGTTCTCCACCAACTTAGACCCACCTCACCACATGGTTTTCCTCTATGAAAGTCCCTGGAAAAGACAGCTCTTGGGGGCCACCTCTTGGGGTTCCCCCCTCCTGTTGCTCTCTTGGACAGGAGCTTTTTTTCCCTCAATAAATATGTTCTGCTCATAACCTCTGTTCCTGAAATTCATTCTTCGGTTTTGGAGAACATGAGCTCATCCCAATACTTTTCAGGTGAGGAGTTTCATTTTTTTCCCTATATCATTTGGAGGTCATCCACCCAATTTTCCCTGTGTCAAACACAGGGCTGAGTTCCAGGGTGAAACTCAGGGAGGAGGCAGCAAGGACCACCTGGCCCCAGCGTGGTCCTCACTTCCAGGAGTGAGCAGCTAGAGCCGGGTGATCCAGGAGCTTCAACTTCCAGTGGGCAGAGGTGGGGTCAGCCCTCCCTGTACTTAAGCCACCCGGAGGCAAGGCAGCCCCAGCAGGAAGTGGCCGTACATGGGCCAGGCGCCTGTCTCCTGAGAGCTATGGACCCTGTCACAGTCTGTGGTGGGGCTCCAGAGCAGAGTGGCCAGGCCTGTGCCTTCTCCCACACCAGAAAGGCTGCCTGCTGCCCTCCCTGCTGCCTCCTGAGGTACCAACCACCTGTTCCTCAGAGACTCCACCATCTCCGGCCTGTGTGCTCACAGAGATCAGTCACAGAGACTTGGTGGAGGGAGAAGCCTCTTGTCCAGCTTCCCCGTGTCCTACTTGTCTCAATGTCACTCATCCTGTGCTTGACTATCCCAGGGACAGGGACCACAAGCAGGCCAGGACCAAAGAAAGGTGACCCATTCTTCTAGCCCCACCTCGGATCTTGACCACGCTCCACTGGAGATGTCTCAGCAGGAGGGCCAGCAGCCACAGGGACTGCTTCTCTTGGTGCTGACCTCACATCTGCCCGTGGAGGCTCCGTCACTGGGGTCCCAGGCCTTATTTCCTCCTCATGCACACAAGGGGAGCAGGGCCAGAGGGAGGAGGAGCAGCCTAGGGTGCGTGGTTGATGAGGGTCGAAGTCTCTGCAGCCCCTGTTGGCAGCGGCCCTACCCACACTCACCGCTCCTGCATGCACCACCTCCTGGCTTCCCCCAGACCACACGCTGCTCCAGAGCAGTAACTCACTCTGGCTGCAACAAAAACCAAACAAGCCCCCAAGCAAGAAAACCAAAGAAGTATCTGTTCCTGTAGCAGACAGTCCAGAGGGGTCCTGGCTACTCGGCCTCAAATGTCAATATTGGAGCTTGTCTCCTCCCTCTTAGGTGTGGGGTCCCATGTTTCCAGCTGGGGTGCAGCCCCGTGGCAGGACACCCAACACTGGCTTCCCCCAGGATGGGCCCGCAGGGCAGCCTGCATGGGGCCTGGCCACGCTCAGCCTGCCTTGCGTCGTGCTCCAGTCTGGGTGCTGGGGTCTGAGTGCGAGCCTTTCTCCCATTGTGCTAACTCACTGGGTTGCCAACGCACTCGTTAGTAATGGTTTGGGATGAGCTCCTCAGGGTACTGGGCAACTACAGGTCTGCATAAGGAAAGGATTAAATTAAAAATGAATGTGAGCTTGCCAGGCCAACCCTGTACCCAGGCACGCTGAGAGGTGATTGAGACTGGAGGTGGTGGCCCATGCCTATAATCCCAGCTCTTCCTGTAATCCCAGCTCTTCCTGTAATCCCAGCTCTTGGCAGGCAGTAAACAGGGGGGTCACTGCGAGCTGATCTAGTGGTGAAACCCTGAACACCCTGTGGGCCCTTCCCTAAAATATAGGGGGAAAACGAATGTGAAACGTTGCAAAAAGGAGGTGTTTTTGAGATGCATGCTGTTTCCCAAAATCAGCAGTAGATAAAGTTTGAGCATATTCCTCTCTTCTGCTGACTCAGGCAAGCAGGTCACTAGGAAATGACCCCTGGGGAAGGGTGCACAGTGACCCCTGGGGGAAGGGCAGGTTGGGGCCGCACAGTGACCCCTGGGAGAAGGGCGGGTCAGAGCTGCAGCTCACCGTGCAAAAGCCTGCACTCCCGCAGCGTGATGCCTGGGTTTGTGTTGCAGCTCTAGATATTCACCTGCTCTAGATGTTTAGGCTGGAGCCAGCTTTCCTTTCAACTCTTCCTTAATGTGGTGTTTTTAACACTATGTAAAGATGAAAAGCTGGAAGTCCCATTTCTTGACTATCTTTAACTGTGTCAAGAAGAAGAAGCCTAACAGAGCCAGCAGTTACCGGCTACACCTGATGGCATCAAATACATGAGCACACCCTCGAGCACAGACTCTTAGAAAGCAAAGGGTGGAAGAGATAAGAGGTGAAGCAATCCATGGAGCACTCTGGGGGCTGGGTTTTGAAATATCCTTCACTTTCAAATTGTAGCTTTAGGCCTTCATTTATTTTTACTGTCTTTTAGATGAAAGGAAGGGATTGCTCCAGTCAGGCTGGTGTGCTCATTTAGGGTTCCTCAAACCACTGCTTCTTTACCACAGCCATGGGAAACTGAGAAGGAGACCAGGGAGAAAGAAGTGCTGTGTGCTGCCAAGGACATGCTGTGCTTTCAGAAGGGCACTGTCAAAAATTCACTGAATCTCAACAGGAAGCTGCAGCTAATATATGGAACACGTGGCTTGGTCACTTTGCTCTTCTTCCTGGGACAAAATTAAGGAAAGAAACGTGTATTTAGCTCAAAGTTTGCAGAGGTTTCAGTCCATGCTCAGCTGGCTCCAAGTCACAGTGGCGCATGGCAGAGGCAACATTCAAGGTGGCAAGAAACAGCAAAGCACAAGGGGGGCAGCAGCTGGCCGCTGGCAAGCCTCTCTCCCTTCCCTACATTATATGCAGATCACCCACACCCGGACGGGTGTGCACTCACACCCACAATCCCCACATTGGATCATGAATCAATTACAAGCTCTAGACACCCTGCCCTATGATTGCATGAGGTTTGGTGGGACAACTGCTACAAACCATAACATTCTGCCCTGCCCCCTGAAGACTCACCACATCCCTCTGTGCAAAGGTGTTTAGCCCATCTGCAAGAGTTCCAAACTCCTGACAGTTTCAGCACTGGGGAAAAGCCCAAGTCCCAAGTCTCCTCCAAGATCCAAGGGAAGCTCTCAACTGTGAGCCCTGTGCAAGTGAAAGTTAAACACATCCAACATTCAATAGAAAAAACCATTTTCATTCCAAAAAGTACAAACAGCAGACACAAAGCACTGTGACCAAAGCAACTCTGACATCCAGAAGCACAGACCTTACGTCCTGCAGCTCCACGTGGAGCAACCGAAGCAATCCGTGGTCATTGTGAGCACCATGTGGCCCCACCACTGTGGTGTAGCTCCATGGCTTCTCTCTCGGGCTGGTTTTGCTCCCTCCTTGCAATTTCCCTTAGATGATCCACATTCCCGGCTTTTCCAAACTTTTGGGGTGGGGTTTCCCCTGAATAGGCTTCTCACTCTGCTTCACACACTGCCCTCCCTGGGGCACACTGTCTGGCCTCCCAGGCCTTCTTCTGAGTGCTAAGTGGAAGCTTTCTTACCTCAGAACTCCTGCATTCTGAGAGCACCTAAAACCAGCGCCACATGCATGATGCCGAGGTCTCCTGATGGCAGGGGCAGCAGCCAGGCTTTCTTTCCTCTTGATTGGAGGTGTTGAGTGTCTGGACTGCTGAGCACTCAGAACCCGATTCTGAGGAATGAGTTCTCATGGCACAGCCGTTCTGGAACATGGTGCTCTGCAGCTTTTCCTCAAAGCAAAGTCTTTCACTTTTGCAGTTTAAGGATGCAAAAGGTGTTGCTACTTCTTGCGATGCCATCAGGCCATATTTTCTATTCTCCTGTTCATTCTGAGCAATGGAAATCTCAGCTCTGTCTTTGAGTCTGCAGCTTTATTGAAGCTTTCTCTTGGCTTTACAAAACCACATAACTCTGATTTTATCATAAAATAAAACTCACAACATTTTAAATCATCCTGCTGGGTTCTTTGCTCTTGATTCTCAACATAAATATGACTAAAAGACCCCAAAAGTAGCCATGCCACTGCTTCAACATTCAACTGCCTTGAAGTGTCTGCTAGACTAACCAGTTCGCTGCATGCAACCTCAGTGTCAAGCAAAGTCTCTGGACATGAGCAAAATGCAGACAAACTTTCTGCCAAGCCATAACACGTATCATCTGGAGTCCAACAACCAATGCAGTCCTTCTTCCCAGCAGAAATCTCCCCAGCCTCATCTTCACATGCACGATTTCTATCAGCATTCTGGGAAAAAAAAAAAATCTATCAGCATCAAGGGGGAGAAAAAGGTCTTTATGATAAAATCAGAGTTATGTGGTTTTGTAAAGCCAAGAAAAAAAAATTTGGATTTGAGACAAGGGAGAAAGAAGAGACTTATGCACATGCATGTGCGTGTGCAGAGACAGATGAGCAGGCCCTGGTGCTGCCAGCCACCCCTCCCCACATCTACCAGGGGTCAGCACAGATGCTGGGGAGAAGGTGAGGTGGGGGCTACAGCATGCTCAGTGTCCTACGACAATGCTTCAGCCTTATCCGAGAATCTAATTGCAGAAGAAATGACCCGGCGACACCGAGTGTCCTGCCTACAAGCACCCCGGTAGCACCTTCCTACCTTGCCTGCTCTTCCGTACAAAGACAGCCCTTCCCATTTCCACTTCCCTGGGAACCCTCGTTCCTGGTGGCTGGGGAACCCCTTGGAAACAAGCTGCTCTGGAAAACTGCTCTGGTGTTCTCCAGCCAGATTTACTGGGGTGTAAGTGGGGCAGGTAAGTGTCAAGGCAAAGTGGTCAGTGAGTGTGGGCACCAAGGTGGCTGAACTGCAGCTGCTAAGACCAGCTTGCGGGTCATCCAGGGGCTGTCTCTGTGGCCTTTCCTTTCCTTTCTTTTCTTAAGTACCAGGAATCAAACTCGGGACCTTGCGCTGGCCAGGCAGGCGTGCTGCTGAGCCAGATCTGCAGTCCAAGGCCTTTTGCATAATGCAATCAGACAGAAGGCAGCCATTTAGTCTGGCTTCCTTCACTTAGGAAATGATTTCAGACTCATGTGTGCTTTGCCCAAGTCGCCAACTCATTCCTAGTTACTGCCGTGTAGCGCTCTCTGGCACGAGGGTGCCACAACTCAGGTGTTCAGAAAGCGATGTATCTTTAATGAGGTGTACTTCACTGGGCCCTTGCCTACTGACAGGGCGTCCCCACTCACTGCAGAAGGAGCAGTTGGTGAGTGTGGGAGCCGTGACTTTGCATGCCGTCCTTGTGCCTTGCTGTCCTGCTGAGCTGTTTTGTTGTTGGAAATCATGTTACCACCAGCCCTCGGGACCTTCCAGGTCTGCTGGTTCTCTCTGCACGTGGTCTTCCACTTCTTTCTTGCGCGTTCTTCTGCCCTGGTTGCCTCCTGTCACGTGATGTCCACTGTGTCCCCAGGACCGAGAGCTCCCTGCTCTGCCCCAGGAGGCCCTACAACTCCTCCCTTCCCTTCTTCCAGGGCACTGGGTCCCTAGGTGTCGACATGCAGTCTTCGCCCTAAGGAGATACACACCCATTCTTATTTTCTCAGGAATGGGTTTAAATGAGAAATGGGTTTTGAGTTTTGTCAGAAGATTCTTAGCATTCTACAAATAATACTGTGGATTCTTAAACTTAATGGTATGGTGGCTTAGACTTTCGTAGTTTCTAGTAATTAATCATCTTTGAATTCCTAGAACAAAGTTCATGCATTCAAGGTGTCTTGTGATGAAACTTTACCCTGCCCTGTGCTAATCATCACTTTCCTTCCCTCCTTCTTCCCTTTCCTTTCTTCCTTTCCTCTCTCCTCCACTCTCCACCTTTATCAGATTCAGGGGTGTTATACTTGCATCACAAAAAGAACTTGGAAACTTTCCTTCCTTCAGTGAGCTTTGGCATAATATGTATGCCATGCAAAATATACAGTTTTGAGTAATTTAGTGACCAACTGAGGCAAGGGCATCTCAGGCTCACCTCTCTGTGGAGTCACAGACACCCCTACTGCACACAGGGCTGCTGCTCGTGACGTCTTCAGTGTCATCCGTGACCCAGGGTGGTGCCTGGGTCACCAGCTTCCCTGGGCCCTGGAGCACCTGCCTGTGGCCCACTATGCTGCATCTTCCTGGAGGTTACTCTGGCACCAGGAGCCACAAGGGGCACTTTGGAAAGCTGACCTCGGAGGGTTCTGCCCTGGACCAAGTGGCGCGTCAAGCAGGCCTCAGGCTGCCCCCAGACAGCACGCACCATCTTCCTTCGGGGAAACACAGAAGCAGCAGAGCCCCAGAGCTTGGACACAGTGGGGTGCATTTGCACCTAGAGAAGGCGAGAACAGCAGCCATGCGGCCAGAGTCCAGTGGTATTTCAGGAAATTTGAGCATTTTGCTGAAAGACAATAATCATTAAGCCTGGAAGGCCTGTGTGGTGGGCACAGGAATGTATTTCTGGCTGGGAGAAGCAAGGAAGAGGGGACCAGAGCTTTGCCCTGGGAAGCCTGGGGCTTCAGAGGTCTCCTTGCATGTGACCACCAGCTTGTCCCACCACTGTCCCCTAGACGAATAAACCAGGCCCCAAGTAGCTGGAGTCAGCTGCTCTGCAAGTTGTGAGTATTCCTCCCACCTTTTCACTGCATCATGTGCTTAGGCGCCTCTGAACTTTAGCTTGGTCCTGGGGGCCATATGCTGCGTTGAGTCAAAAACCGCATTCTAATACCCTGAAAGTCAGTGACTTCTGGCAAAACACAGCTCATGACTGAAAGAACATCACTCTACAGTCATACTAAACTGCATCAGACATGGGGAATTCCCATGCGTTCAGCTGCACAGCTCAGTGACTCACCGTGCCCACTGTGGATCTGCCCTCCGGGGTCCCGTCAGCCCAGTCATGCTAACGTCCCAGGCACGCTACCTCCACTGCCTACTGCCTCCTCCTCTCTCTATTTCACCCATGTCTGCTCTGACTAATGCACTCAGAATGACAAATGCACTCAGGGTGTTATTGGAACATTTTGCATGTCACCTGGTTACTTATTCAGGGTTTAAAGTGCAGAGGAAGAAACTGATGACTTCCGCCTCTGACCAGAGTGCCTGTCAGAAGGATGCAGGAAGAGTGTGCTTCAGGACTCAGAGGAGTGTGTGAGGCACCACCAGCCCTCATCTGGACTCGCGTCCAGATCTGCAACACTCCCACCAGTCCCAGGGGGAGGAAGGGGAGAGGACGAGGGATTGTTGCACAGCTGGGGACTTGTAGGCACTTGCATCCCTACATGTGTCAGGTGGCCCTGGGAGGTGACCCTGAGGCTGGCTCTCCAGCATTGGCTCAATCCTCTTGAGACAGCCATAGCCCACAGGAGCCACGGTGAGGCCACTGTACCTCGCACAGCCCAGAGGGGTGCCTCTGGCTCTCAGAGGGCTCAGACCTGCTCTTCTGGCACCAAGAACAGGAGCTGTGCTTGAGCATGTGTGTGTGCACAGTAGGTGCACACAGTGGGAGCTGCCAGGGACTGGGTTCCTGCTGGTGCCCACCCTGGGGCCTCATGAAGCCACAGGAGATCTACCCTGCTCTGGGTGATGCTGGGGGCTTTGCCTACCCAGGATCCTTTGGCCCTAACTGGAAGAGAAGGGAAATGCTATTATTTAGCTTCAGAGACTGGGCTTTTGAGGCTCAGGAAAGCTGGATCATCAGCCTCTGGTGTCTTCTCCTTTCAGAACTGTGCAGTCTACTGCAGATGTTAGGTTATTTGTTCCTGATAATCCTTTCCTTTAGGTGAGAGGAAATGGAAGAGAACTTAAGGGTGTGATCTTAGCTTTCCAGGAGATGCCAACGAGTGAAAAAGCTCTGGAACAATTGAGAGCAGCCCAGAGGCCAAGGCAAAGGTACCCCATGTGGTGTACACACACGAAGAGCAGAGGGTGAGGCGCGCAGCCTTCATGCAATTTAGCAGAACATCCCAGGTGGTGGGAGGTCTGAGTCAGGGTCCACGGCTGTGTGTGACTGCTGCCAGCCCCGCCCACCGCAGGTGAGCAGCTGTACTGCTGCAGCTGCTCCGGCCCACTTCTGGGCCATGCCGGACAGCTGCTCCAGCAAAGCCTGGGCTTGGGGCCTGATTTCCGCTGAGCTGTAACCACAGTGTTTCCTTTTTCCTGGGAAACAGTGCCATCAACAGTGGCCAAGTCCTCTGTGAGTTGTGCCAGTTTGGGGACAAGTGGGCTCAGGTCAGTGACAGACATCTGGAGTACGTCAGCAACTGAACCAGGGCGCATTTCTGACCCTAGAAGAGACACCTGCTAAAAGTAAGAATCTAGCTTCTACTCCTGACAGGTTCTTCAGAGAAGCTGAGGAAAAAGGTGTCTCCAGCCAGGGTCAGGCAAGAGAGCAAGAGCGAAGGAAGGGGCCTGCCTGCTCCTGCTGGGAGCCGTCCTGCTCTAGGCTTGCTGAGCCCACTCACAAGTGGAAGTGGCGTGATGCATTTCAGGCAGCAAAGGAAGCTCAGTGAAGTACT
>PVKA01030995.1:0-26736 GCA_004027165.1 Ctenomys sociabilis
TCTTTCTCCTCTTTTCCTGTCTAACTTACCAGTGTCTGTTTTTATTGAAATGGTTTAAGCAGGAGCTAATATGAGTAGATTTGTTTATGTATGTAAATATTATTGAATCTTCATCTTAGAAAATATGTAAGGGTCCCCAAGTGTATGTAGGAAAACAGTAAGATTTTGAATAACACTAGGATGGAAGAGAATGATCTATTCATCCTGAGTTGTGGAAGTGGAAGCCATGAACCTGGTAAGCACATGAACTAGAGAAAGAATTGAGGTGATTCTCATTGCACTATTTGATAGGGAACCAGAGAAGGGTTGTTCACAGCTATAGATCAATGATGCTTCCATTGATCTATAGATAGGCTTTAGGAGGAAGCATTAGAAGTAGTCCGTGTCGTGGATAAGATACTGATCTTTGAGCAAGGTGTGGTGGCACGCGTGTGTCCTCTCAGCACTTTGCAAGGCTATGGCAGGAGGATCTCAAAGGAAAACTCTCAGTGAGATTCTGTTTTAAAAAATAAAAAAGAAAAGAGAATCTGGTTATGTATGTCAGTATGAAGGCCCTCAGTTTAATCTCCAGTACTTTTGAAAGCCAAAATGGAAAACAGAAGCAATGATTGAGGATTCTGGATTCAACTTTTGAATCTGGAAATTTGCTAGGTTTAGGGTTTTAGACAAGTTGTTTATACTGTTTGTACCTTTTTTAATGTGTCCATAAAATGGGAAAATTATGGTGGTAATACAACTAACTTATGTGGAGCATTTATGCAGCATAAAGAAGAATTTAGTAAGTTACTGTGATTATTTTGACTCATTTGGTATGTGTTAAAAATAACAAATTTAGATACCTTTAAACTCAAATATAGATGTTGAGTAATGTTTTAGATACATAGATCTGGACTTCACAGGAAAGGTCTGGATTGAAGAAAAATTTACTGGTCAATAGGGTTTGGTTAATTAAAATACAACTCCTGAAGAAAAATATACAGAAAATAGAAAACAAGAGTGCTATTTACAGCTGGGCCCATGGCTGTAATCTCAGCAAGGTGAAAGCCAGAAAAGAGGATTGCTGCAAGTTTAAGGCCACCTGAGTTGAAGTGATTTAAGAACAGGGTCAGACCCTACCTCGAAGGAAAACAAAACAAAGCAAACCCAAAAAAAAAAAAAAAAAAAAAAAAGTGATGCTTGCATATCCACATTTATAGCAGTACAATTCATAACAGCTAAATCTTGAACATATCTTGCAACCACACCAACAGATAAATGGATAAAGAGAGTGTAGTATTTATACATAAAAGAGTACTATTCTGTCACATAGGATGAAAAGTTGGATTGTTTTTAGGGAAGTGGATGAGCCTCAAGGCCATAATATTTAATGAAACACATCAGATTGAATATCACATGGTTCCCCTTAAGTGAAAAACCCAACATGTACATATGAGGTACAAAATGAAAGATGGATAACAAAAAATAAAGAGATAAACATTTTGCAAAAGGGAAGCGGAGTATGGAATGGAGAGCAGAGGATGTAATCGTGACCTGCAAACATGTATTAATTTAAAAAACAGACAGTTTAAAGAATAGTATCATTTAATGTAGTTGTAGGAGAAGATGAATCTTTTTTCCTAAGAAAAGTAGCCATATGAGTAGGAAAAAAGCCAAAGAAGACTTTTATTGTGTACACCAAAGGAGACAGGCCTGTAACTAAGAAGGCCACAGTCACTGCAGTCCCTTAAAATTGAAACATCAGTATTGAATTTAATTACATGGGTAGAGTCTGTTAAAGTCAGATGAGGAGATGACCATTGGAGCAAGAATTGTACCTATGAAATTATAAAGTTAAATGAAAGAGTGTAGCAAGTTAAATAAGTGGATAATTAACAATAAAAAACAGGTAACTCTTCGAAAAGTTGAATTCAAAGGAGAGGAAGAAATAGAATTGTTAAATAGATAGGATTGCAAAAATACTTTATTAATGAAAAACTAAAGATTTGTTATAGACAATGAGAAAAACCTGAAATTGATACTATTCAGGCAGTGGATTCATCTCCTATAATTCCATTAAATGATACGTTATTCTTTAAAGCAGATTTTTTTCAATTTTTTAAAAATTAATATGTTTACAGTCCATGATTACATCCTCTGCTCTCCATTCCTTACTCCCCATTTTGCAAAATGTTCATCTCTCTATTTTTTATTATGTATCTTTCATTTTGTACTTCATATGTACATATTGTGTTTTTTGCATAAAAGAAACCATGTGATATTCAATCTGATATATTTCATTTAATATTATGGCCTCCAGGTTCATCTACTTCCCTATAAATGACCCAGACTTTTTATCCTATGAACTATTTTAAATATATATTATGTACTTCCTCTATCAGATGTAGGAATTGACCGTAATGAAAAGGTAAGTAGGTAAAAACAGAGCTTTTATAGTAAAGGCAGAGCAAGCATTGGTGTTCCACTGTCAACCTGATCAGATGCAAGCCCTTCAGATAGTGTAGTTAGGAGCAGGTATACACTTATCTATCACATGCAAACATTCACACATCTCAAGGTTCCATTCACCAGAAATCATCAGCCTCTTTTGTCTTCTCATGTAGATATACACAAGAAAACCCCAGTTTCTTGACCTTGTCTCTTCCTCTTCTCATGTTCTCTCCCACTTTTTTTTCTTTTCTGACAGATTCACATCACATCTTTTCTAACAACTGACTTCATCCTGCATCCTCTTGGTCTCCCATATCTTTAGTCTTTTAGCTGGAGATTTATTCCTTTTACACTTTGGTATTTCCCCAAAAGAATCCAGTCTACCTACATGGTGCCTACTGTGCACTAGACATCTGGACATTAGGATATCTGTGAGTAGAAACATCCAGAAAATCCAAACCCTAGGCCTTCAAGAAGCCTGTGTTTTGTTTTTTTTTAAGTTTATTTATTTATTTTTCTTTGGTACAGGGTCTCACTGTGCAGCTTGCAGCTCAGACTAATAGTGATTCTCCTGTCTTATTTTCCCCAGCACTGGGATTACAGGCATGTACCACCATGCCTGGTTTCGGTGGCTGGCTCAATGTGCCCAGAATTCTAGGTTCAGCATGGTGTCTGGTATTCGTGAATGAGCCCAGGTCCTTTCACTTGCCAAGCAGGTGCTTAGGCTGCTGAGCTATCTCCGTAGCCCCAAGAAGCTTGTTTTTTTTTTTTTTTTGTGGAAGAAACGGCTAAATACATGTACATGTGTGTGTGTCTCAAAGGCAAAATAGATATAGATCATTAAATCAAAATTTCCCACTCCTGTGAATGCAGCTACTTTATTCTGCTTAAGAACTTTACAAAGCTTTTCTTGCCCTTACAATTTACCCCATAATGGTTGTTGCCTACAGTTTGAATAAGAATTTATGAAATTCTAAAAATTATGTAGAAAATTATTAAATTTTAATATATTATGATGTTTATTTAATTGTTGTAATGAGATTAAAATGTTTCTTGTGGTGATGAGAATGGCCATATAAAATGGTTACTTTATTTGTATTGATACAGGGTCTCACTATGCAGTTTGGACTCATAGTGATCCTCCTTTTTTAGCCTCCCCAGTGCTGGGGTTGCAAGCATGCACTACCATGCCTGGAGTTCCAGGCATGGGATGCTGTACTGGTGATTGAACTTGAGACCTTGTGCTTGCCAGGCAGGTGCTTTGACCACTGAGCTATCTTCCCAGCCACTCATAGTTACTTTATATCATTTGCTTTGTAGCCAGAGCTATGAACTCCAAGTGTCACTTAAGTAGGCTGTGCCATTACCAGACTCCATTAATCACCTTTGAGATGGTCACAGAATAATGGCAAATTGTGGGAAATGGCCTTCTACTGAAGAGATTTTCCTGTCGTTATTTGGAAATAGTTGCAGGAAAGTCAGTGTCTCAGGTCATGTCCTAGCTTGGCATTAGGTTATCACGGAGTCCATTGCATGCCCTGTATCTCATTATAAATGATTTAGATCTTCAGCAATACCAAATGCTTATGAAAAGAGGATGGGCAGGAAGCAAGAGCACAGGCTGTTAGAGCATGAGGCTAGCACTTGAGTCCCGTGAGTGCACCAGTACGCCACTGTGGAATTACAGAGGGAGGGACACAGGGCAAGCAAGGGCTGAATACCGGCCTTCAATATAAGAGTCTTGATAACGGATGTTGCTGCTTTTGTCTAGGTTATTTCTCATTTGTCCTCACCACTTCCCTTCGGCATTCAGTAATGGAATTGTTGAAGCAATAGGTATCTCAAGAAATAGAGTATAAATAATGCACCTACTCTTTTACCTCACACATTTTAATGATCACCTATTGGGCAAAGTAATTCTCAAGGTGCTGGAAATTCAATATCAAAGACATAGTTCATGCATTAAAGTTTGGCATAATTTAGCAGAGACAGAAAAATAAACAGAAAATTATAGCACCCAATTAAAATAGGAATATAACATAGTTACTAGCAGTCTAAGCTCTGCAGTCTAACACAGTTAGGTTGAGCTTTAAATTCCATCATTATGGGCTGGACAGTCTTGGATGGCCATTCAGTATATATAGAAATAACAATATTAATTAAGATGCAAATATGTAAAGATTAGATGATTAACTATCATAGTGCTCATAATAGTTTAACCAGCATTATCTTTTTTATTGGTGTTTATTGTTGAACAATAGAGTCATAAACATAGTGATAGTGAGTAGGAAAAAGAATATTAAAACAGAGCACTGCTTGTGAAGGAGTAACATAGTTTATGTCTTCATGAGTGAAGAATGTAGGGGTTAGCCAAGGCATAGAAAGTAGGAGAGGAAAGAACGGGGTAGAGAGGTGCAACGATGGAAACACAGAAGGGCTACTTTCAGTGCTCCAAGAAGTGCCCCATCTTGAATTATGGATCTGAGCAAGTCGAACCCTGAGAGACCTTGTGTGTTCTTAGTGTACAGGAACCTGACCTAATTCTTTCTTTTCCTAGATCAAGCTATTGTATAAAACTGTGGTATTCTTCCAATGAATTAATAAAGTTTCTTCTCTAAATTTCAGAAATTCAGCAATTAAGTTTGCAGTAAAAATAAAAACAGTTCAAAAGGTATGGCTAAGTGAACAGGGGATCATTTTATATGCTATTGTAGAGGTTCAGGTTATATGAATATAAGTGTCTATTTTTTAATGCTATGCTTGTTTTAATGAAGCCAAGGGTAAGAATCTGAGACTGCAATTGTCATCGTCTTGGTTGATGTTCTCCTTGCTGCTGTGAGTGTGGGAGGTGAGGCAGGGATTCTTCCTTGATAAAGTCCCTTTCTGAAGCATTCATCTCTTTGTATTAGGCCAGGAGCTATGATATAGCTATAAAACCTGATGTGTGTAAAGCCATTTGTGATCCAGGCTTACAGGGAAGCTTTCCCTGTCTTGATCGCTGTCTCCATTTACTCTGGGCAAATCCCTGCAAGCTTTTAGTTTAGCTCACCCTGGGTAATATCCTGGAGCAACATGTTCTTGCATTGTCCACTTTGTGTTATGCCTATTTTTCCCCAGTGGCAGCTCCAAGAAAAGCTGCATGTGACTCAAATCTGTTGCAGGGCTCCTGAGTTTCAGGCATCTCTCTTCTTATAAAGTATGTGAGTGGACATCACTTTTTGCTGTGACTTTTGATTGACTATCTGACATGCTTGTTGCAAGAAATAGATGAGTTTTAATGTGACACTGACTAGAAAGCTTCCTAGATGTGTTCGGTAATGTCCATGCACCTTGATGTAGCAAACTGGGCAAAATAAAATGAAAGAAAACAGAAAGTCTGTCACTTCATACATAATCACCTTTCCTTATGTTTTAGGGTTGTGAATGTGAGTCAATGAAAATGAAAACTGAGAGTTTATTTTCTGTCTCTGTTGGGTTGCATGAAAAGCATGAGTCCACACATAAATAAATAAAAGACTTATGTATTTCCCAGAACAGTTGTGGGATTTCAGGACAGGAGAGATAGCTCATTAGCATAATTACCTGCCTGGTAAGCACAAGGTCCTGAGTTCAATCCCTGGTATGTTAAAAAAAAGAAAAGCAAAAGCAAGAAGAATTATGGTATTTCAACATAAAAATAAATTTATGAAAAAACGGTTCAATACTGAGTTTTTTAAAGAAACTTTTATTCAAGTATAAATTATTCATATATTCTCTGAATAATTTTCTAAACAAAAATAGCTAGAGTCAGAGCTAATAAAGTCAATTATTTGGTAAAAAGGATTTTTTGTTTTGGTTTTACTTGAGGGATATATAATGAAGGTGGTTATAAAGAAGTTCTTTTATTGTCCACGCTAGGATGTGCTTATGCTTCCCCACCACAGCTTCAAGAAGAGCTGCTTGTGACCCAGACTGTGTTGGCTCCTTGGTCTCAGCCATCTCCCTTCTTTTAAAATATATCAAGGGACATCACTATTTTGCTGTGACCTTTGATCGACTACCTGACATGCTTGTTGCAAGACCTAGGAACATAAGATAAACAGAAGAACGTCAATTACGACTTACTCCATATTGATTACAAATTTGGGACCTTCTTTCTTTTTCTCTGGTTTTGATCATCCCTTTGTCAGACAGTAAAGTTGTGCCTCAAGCAAACATTAACAACCTCACAAGAAGTTAGAATTCCAGGCTCCTTGAAACAGGATTTTATTTCTTTGGGTGCTGTGAAAAAATGCTAACTTGTCCAGACCTAAAGAATGGGGCTTCAGATACGGGAAGGACAGCAAGAGTGGAAATTGTTTATTGAGACTTGCCTGAGCATCCTTCTCATGAGTGGACAGGCAAGCTATTTCAATAGCAAGCATGAAGGTCCTTTCTCCCTGTACCTCATGGCTGACTAAGGGTGAGGCCACAGCCTTTTCTGTGTGACCCCTTATCCATCAAGTACCTGGTACCACTCTCATTATGAGTTTGGAGTTTTTAGTGTCTGTTCTTTTCTTTTGGACTTTCAGAGAGCAGATGTTTCCATTTGAAGAATATGTATATATGACCCTGCAGTTGTACAACTTACATATTGCTGCCTAAGCCTAGCTAAAAGAATATGTTTTCCCTCTACTCAAGCCTACTTTCTGCAAAGGATTTCTTTCTACTGTATTTTCCCCAAGGTCTCATTTACTTATATGCCCTCATAATGAGCTAGCTTTGTCTAGTAGGAATAGTTTACCCAGAATTAATCTTCTCAACTTGAATATGGACCATTTAAGTTTCTTTTTCTTACAGGTCTGTGGTTTGGTTGGCAGTTCCAGAGGCTATGGGTAGTCTCTTTTCTTTCAGCATTCACTGAAAACAAGTAGTTTTATGAATCTGAGTTCTTGCTTCCTTATTTGTAAAAGATTCTGTCAGTGAATCACTTGGTAACTGCTTTATCATATTGGTGGATGGATAAAATATATTCTTTTTCAATTAGCCAATATTGTTTAAAAGATGTTAACTTTGGGGCCAGGGAGATGGCTCAGTGGAATAAGCACTTCCCTGGCAAGTGGAAAGGTCTGAGTTCAATACTTGATTCTGCCAAAAAAAAAAAAAAAAAAAAAAAAAAAGATGTTAACGTTGTGTGAATATAATTTTCTCAAATCTCTCTTTAAGGAATAAAGAACAAATAAAATGACAGTGACCAAAAACACTTGGTCACAAATCCTTTCATATTGAGAACTATGATCTTAGTCAAATCTATGGGTCTATCTTTGGATAATTCCCAGAAAGCATCACTGACACAGTTGACTATATTCTGTGCATATCCACCAGAAGTGTATTTACAGTCAGAATAAAAAATGAATTATTATCAATTTGTCAGGTGGAAGAACAACTACTCCATCTCCCATGTTAAAAACATATTTCTCATTTATTACTCTATCCCATTAGTGTTAATAGAGCGCTTGCCAGCGGCCTGCATGCAGGCATTTTACTGAACAGGCCCGACAACACCCCTACCTTCATCCTAGTAGGTGACCAACAAGATGAATATATACATATTATGCAAATATATGATGAGAGATAATGCATAAAAAGTGACAAAAGTAAAATGTGCTCTGTTGGTCTCATACATGATGACATTTTGTGCCTTATAAAAATTTGTCAGCATAAATTTTAGTCTTATAAAATTAGTCTTTTATTGGATTTTTGGTTATAATTTGTTAAGTAAGACAGGAGCTCATCAAGTTCAGTGAATTAAAATTTTCATTTTGACTCCTTCATTGATATTACCCTCTCAATCTTGTTAGAGATCTTCTTCAGCCTCTTATCTGCCATTTCTTTCAGGTTCTTCTCTCACCTACTGCAGACAGAATTCTTTTTCTGCTTAGTCTCTATGATTTTTGGGTTCTAATAGCTTCAAACTTGTTATAACATTAATCACTTTGAGGCACATGGATCTTAGCAATAGTTTATTATGAAAAAAGCCCTGACTTGTGGGATCTACATTACCTTGAACAGATACTTCTAACTCAGCAAATTTGAGCTGCCAGCATCATATCACTGAGAATGGAGCTGGCTCTAAGCTGCTATCCTAATATCTTTGGATGTTAGATAGAAGTTAAGCCAGCAAAGTTCCTGGGAAGTTTTACCTCTTGCACCAAATTTCCTTGGAAACAGAATGTTTTTACACAAAAGAGAAGCTTGTTTCCTAGGACAGTTGATGTGGTATTTCCAGACTTTGGCAGTGGCAGTTGAGGATGGTGAAGTGACTCCGAGTGGATGTACAAACTAATATAACTCCCTCCCTGGGTCATGAGATTTGTGTATACTGTGCTCATTATGTGGGATTCATTTTATCCTTTTTCTATTTATTCCTACAATAGTTGTCTTAAAAACCTAGAGAAATAACTGAGTTGCTTTCACCAAGAAGTAGGTTTTGCTTTGAAATTGCGATGTGCTTGCAAGTACTTTGATCAGCCGAGTTTCACGAAAATGGTAGTTTGTGACTTCTGAGTTCAGTTTGTAAAAGCTCTGAAGCTTCTTCATTGTGCTACTAGAATATTCTTGCAACCTTGACTATCATGGAAGAATTCTGACTACTCAGATCGCCACTATGAGGAAGTATACTGACGTGGAGATACCATGTACAACTCTATTTAGGAATTCCTCTGAGTCCTGCATTCTCAACCTCTACTCATCATAAATTCCAAGCATGTGATTGAAGACCATGTCAGATGGCTATAATTCTGAATTCCTTTATGAGCTACTCTCAGACAAATTTTCTTGGCCAAGGCCAAATATATTGTGGAGTAGACAAGAAATCACTAATGTTTACTATTGGAATATGTATCACATTCGAATCCATGAACTTAGCCAACTAGTACTTGCTGTACTTCATTATATTTGGGTTAGAGTGTTTACAAAGTATAAATGGGTACAGTTATTCCAGGGTCAGATTTTTTATAATGAAGTACATTCAGGAAAGGTCCTGGGACCCCCCACTCATAAAGCTGGTGAAAAAAGAGAAATTGCACTTTTCAGAGCAGGCTAAAGGAGACTTCCTCAACACAGTGATGGGTCTCAAGAAGTTGTAGAATATATAATATTGCATTATTGAAGAGTTTGAAGAACTGAATTGAGGCAAAGGCCTTAACCCCTTCGGCTACTATATCATGAAAAAATGTTGCAAGTGGCACTCAAAGAATTATGGGTGATTTTAGAATTTAAAAACATGATTTTTATGATGAAAATGAAGTCAATGATTTAGCAAAAGTTTCACACCAGAGAATAGCAAGAATTTAAGTCTACAGGTATTCATGTAGTGGTCATTTTAAAAACACTGAATTCAGAGCTGTGTCTATCTAGATCATATATTACTTATCTGTTTTTTTTTTAGTTCTAGTTTAAGGACTAAATAAAATGGGTGAGAGATGCTGCATGTTTTCATTGTCTATCAATGCAGTATGCATTATTCTCAAGAAGAGTATTTCAATTAATGAATGACTCGATATTGACACATTGCCTTCTACCTCCAAATGACGTGGTTTTAAATTACAATTTATTATTGGGGCTGCATTTTAAACTGTAGAGGCTGAAAGCCAGATGATTTGGCTGGTTCTGCTTTGCTTCTGTATCTTACTCTTCACATAGGATTAGGAGGACAGTTCACGCACACTGTTAGGATGACAGAAGAGATACATAAAATCAAACAGCGGACTGCAAGGCTTCTTAAGGTTGAGCCCTGAAGTATCATGTTGTTTCTACTCTATTTCACTGTGCAAAAATAATCTTATGGCCAAACGGAAAAAAAAAAAGTGAACCACAGAGAACAGGCGAAAGGTTGAAGAAATTATAAACTAGGAACACCAATTTGACCTACCACAGAGGGATCGCTATGTCTAGCAAAGAGCTAGATTACCACAAGCAGTCTCAGATGCCAACGATATGGTAATGCACGACATGGAGGCAAAAGCTCAGCTATCTGGATACATTTTGTAGCACAGCAGCTTGCAAAAGCCTACACAGCCGGCATACACAGGTTACGTGTATTGCTGATCATACAGTACGATGGTATAGTTCAAATGCAAAGCTTTTCTGGAAGGTGCAGTTCAGTGGTAGCATGAGGGCGGGGCTCTAGTTGTAGATCCCAAATCATTCAGCATGAAAGTGCTACAAAAGGCAGAGGTTCACTCAGACATTTTCAAATCATTTTAAATCCAATAGATTTTCATTTTTAGGTCAGTATGTATTTTATTTTATTTTGTTTGTTTGTTTTCTCAGTAAAGAAGGAAGAGATTATGCTAGATCTCATCTCAGGATAGATTTCTTTGTTGTTGTTTTTTGTTTTGGCGGAATCAGGGATTGAACTCAGGCCCTTGTGCTTGCCAGGGAAGTGCTTATTCCACTGAACCATCTCCCTGCCTCCAGTATATATTTTAGTAAAACAGATTAAAAATGCTGTGCTTACAGTGAGGTTTGGATGCTAATCTACACTTTTTTAGTAGTCTCATCTTGCCTTTTTGCCAGTGTAGTTTTTAAAAACTTTTGAACCTTATTTGCTATGCATAAGAAAATGGATTCCTTTCTTCTTTGCTTTTAAATCTTAAATCTATTAGACCTTACTATAGAATTCTTATTCTTCTTAAAGTCATATTGCATAGCTTAGTACTTTAGTTATAAAAACTGAAAAAATATAGTAAAATATCAGATGTTAAGTGAATACTTTCCTGATTTTTAACAAATGGTAAGAGATATCAACAGCACTTTAGAATAAAGAGATGTGGTATAAACTTTTTGAAGTTTTTTATTAAGGAAAAATTCTCTGCACCCCTTTGAGGCTTAATTTCCATACAAAACAGTTACTGCCTGAGTTCTGTCACCATAGGTTTAATTTTGCCTAATACTGATCTAATTTAAATTCAATTATGGAGTGTGTGCTGTTTTATCTAGTTTATTTTGCTGAATATGGCACTGTTTCATTTTTATTTATTTACTTGTTTTTGTATTTAGTGCAGAGTCTACAGGGTCTCACTACACACAGACCGGACTCGTAACGATTCTCTTATTTTCAGCCTCTCAAGAGCTGGGATTACAAGCGTGCAGCAGCATGCCCAGTCTCAGTAGCTGTCTCAGCGCTCCAAGGGGGCAGGGCCAGGGCAGCACGCTGGGGATTGAACCCTGGTGCCTGCGCCTGCCAAAGAAGGTGCTTTAGTTCACGGAACAACTGGCTGGCCCTTACGATACAGTTTTAGATTCATATACACTCAAGTACAGGTTAGTTATTACTTTTTTTGGTCTGAACAGTACTTGACTGGGTGAAAATACCAGAAGTTGAGTATCAGGGTCTGACACTGTGGTATTTTCTGCTTTGTGTTTATTAATAAGCTGATATGGATATAATTGGGTATATGTTTGTGCAGGCAAATGTTTTCATTTCTCTTGGATAAATATAGAGGTGTAAATTCTTGGCTCATGGGATAGGTATCTGAAACAGTTTCGGACTCTTCTCCAAAATTTATGCATAATTTTATACTGCTGTGAAAAATGCATGATGTTTGCTCCAGATCTTTAATAGCTGTGATACTGACATTGAATTTTAGATTCTTTAGGGAAGTTGCATTTCATGGTGGTTTTAATTTTGCACCCCTTAGTACTAATGGTGTGAGCATGTCTTCCACTACTCATACATCTTTTTGTAGATTGCTTAAGCCACTGTGTTTCTGATCATTTTCATTTGTTTTCTCATTGAATTATCATTATTAAATTTGAGAAATGCTTTGAATAAAGACATGTTGATGCATGCACTAAACATCTTTCCTCCAATTCTCTATATCTTCTTTACTATTTTTAAATCTTATGTATTTGTGCATACGGGTGTGTGTGTGTGTGTGTGTGTGTGTGTGTGTGTATTGTTTTGGGCTTGAATTCAACTCTTCACACTGAGCTACATCCCTAGCCATAATTATTTTGACACAGGATCTTGCTACATTGCCCAGGCTAGGCTAAGACTTTCTGTGCATCTACCCCAGCCTTCTGGAGTGCTGGGATTATAGGTGTGCTCCACCATGCCCATCCTTAATGCTCATATTTTACTAATAGAAACTATAAGTGCTGAAGTAAACAGTCTGTTATCTTCCAGATCATTCTGGTCACCTGTTAAGAAATCTTTCCCACTTGAGTACACCCAAGGTATTCTTTTGTTTTGTTTCTAAAAGATATAGCTTTAGCTTTGTGGTTGGTTTAACACTTTATATTATGTAATTTTTTAGTTTGTTTGTTGTGAGGTGAGCCACAGGTCAAAAGTGGCTACTTTCCATATATTTATCCTGATGTTCCAGAATTATTTATTAAAAATACTCTCCCTTCTCAGTGTGTTAGCCTGGTTTCTCTGGGGTAATCTTTTGACAACATCTGAATTTCCAGACCTTTTGTTATATTTCATTCATCTGTTGGTCTATTTTGGAGTCAACATAGTATAATTATGGTTTATAGTGAGTCTTAAAATATGATAACACTAGCTGGATGTTGCACATGCTGAAATTTCAATGCTAGGGAGGCTGAGAGGCTGAGATAGGAGGACGGCTGTGATTTTGAAGCCAGCTTGGCTACATAAGTAAGCTCAAGGCCAGCATGCACTACATAGTGAAACCATGTCTTAAAAAAGTATGACTTATAATTTCTATTTACTATGATTGGTCATTCACATTCTTCACATAATTCCTGGGTAATATAATCACATCATAATACTTTCATATCATGAAAGTAGTAGGCTACGTTAAGAAGTCTACAAGACACTTGATGTTAGCCAAAAGGTCGAGAAGGAATAGAAATCTATAAAACAATGGGCAACCAATAAATAAATTTGTAAGAAGATAATGCATAAATTTGAAAAAAATATTCAAGCAAAGATATCCTTCTCTAAATTTGCACTTTTTAAAAGTGGTTTGAGGGCTGGGGAGATGACTCAGTAGAATAAGTGCTTTCCTGGAAAGTACAAGGGCCTAAGTTCAATTCCCAGTTCTACATTTAAAAAAAAAAAAAAAAGAGTGGTTTGATTTAGTTTCTTCAGGTTTTCATATTTTAGAATCAACTTGTTGATTTGTATAAAATTTTTATGTACTGAATTTAGAATGCATTAAATATATAAATATATTTAGGGAGAATTGACATGTTAATAATTTTGAATATTTTATTGGTGAACAGGGTTTGTTTTGTTATTATTTTTTATTTATTTTTAAATTCCTTTCTGAGTTAATTTATAAGTTTGGGCAGTGGTTCTATGAGGTTGTACCAAAATGCTTTATGCTTTTGTTAGAACTGGAAATGACATTTACAATTTTATCAACCATTTTTTGATGATAATATATAAAATATATCTTACAATTTTTAAATTTATGCACTGTCTTCATAATAAATTCATTTCTTTATTGGCCATTGTTCTGTAGATTTTTTAAAATGGTCTGCAACTTGCATGGTGTGAAAATATCATGACAAAATCATAATTCCCAGGAATTAAGTGAAAAATATTAGTGACAAAGTTGACTAAATAAAAATTATAGATCATAGGTTTTGGGGTAAAATTCCATATTTTTAGCCAAGAAAATAATTTAGTACATGAAAGAAAGCATTAAACATTGCATGTAACACTCCATATTAAAAGAAATGATCTGATACATTCATAAATGAACACATTTTAGTTCCATCATTTTGTTAGTTTAGAACACCTACAGGGATGAAAAGAATTTATAAAATAAGACATCAATTTAAAAAAAAAAAAACAGAAAAGAACAGTCCTTCTTTGGCAGCATGTTCCTCCACATGAGCATTCTATTAATTAATAATATTATTTCTAAAAGTAGTGTTATCCTTTGCAGCTCCAGATAGTTGAGCTACATGAATTCCACATTCTTCTTAGTTCTTTAAATTCTTGACTTAAAGGCCTCACTCTTTCTGCATATTGTGAGCTACCTTAGAATTATTCTATGACTATTTAAGTGTATAAGGAACTGTTTTCTCATTTAGCAATATTCCTTCTAAAATTACTACCTACTGGTTGCCATTACTGACTGCATTGACCATATATTTTTAGTTTTTAAATCTCTAGAAAAATGAGGTTCAAATAAAATTTTACCTTTTATCTTACCAAAATACTCTTCACATTTATCCTATACATAAATAACAAGAATAATTCTTAAGTTAAACCGTGAGATAATTCTCTATAAAACTGAGCTTAAAATTGAACATTCCTGATTTTTCATGTGCTTGGGTCACTGCAATGCTAACCTTTACCTGTAATGCTACCCGATCCTTAGGTTCATTTATTAAGAAGCAGAGATGTGAATTTTGTCCATGTTCCAATGAAACAAATCATTCCAAATAACCTTTTTAACCCAAAGTTCAATGGATAAGGCAGACCATGATTTATATCTGAGGGGTTTTGTTTTGTTTTTGCAACAAAAGCCAGTCTCTTACTGTACTCTCAACAACTGCTTGTGTTGCATTAATCAGACCTTAATTAACAAAGAAGAAAGGTGATAATTTACATTTATTTCAAATTGACACATTGTACTTTATTTAGTAAATGAGACCTGTCAGCCTCTGCCAGTGATGCTTAGATTGAAGACAGAGTGTCGAAAATATGTCTTCCACCTGCCTAGGACTTTGTAGGAGGGAGCTTTCAGTGTGTTTACACAGGGATCATTAGACATACCTCATGCTAAGCTTTCATGAATCTTTGAATAAGAAATGCTCAAAGGTCATCAGGTATGAAATATTTTATAATGACACAGTGCCATAAGGCATGAGAAACTGTGATTTATTCTCCAAAGTAAATTCAAAGAGGATAAAGGAAGAGAACTGCATGAGCCTCAAAATCATTTCAGATGTAAAACAGAAGAAAATTGAAATTATGAGCACGGAGTCTGAGGGAAATTTATTTACCCAGTGTCTTTGGGCAACTTAAGTTAAGAGGCGAAAGTGTGAAGAAACCAGATGACCAGCTGCTCCTCACTGTGGGAAATAACAATAGATGTGTCAAATGTGAGGCAATTTAGGAGTCGGGATAAAAACTGATAATTCAGAATATAAGTGATCTATTCTGTCTTTGACTTTGTGGGTTGTATATGTAAAGGTGGAATGTGGAATTAAAACTTAAAAGAGGGGAAAAATACAGATAAACTAGATTCCATGTTTTTCTGGAATCTCCAAAATTTATTGTCATGGTTTTATTTTCACAAATTTGAGCCCCCAGATTAAGCTAGGACTTGAAGCCCTGTAGCTCTTCGTTTCTGTTGAATGGACCCTGCTCCCTGGGAGGAGCACAACTTAAGGTGCACCTCCACGCCTTCACTCACGGGGTCTCTGCCCCACTCTGAGATGAGCCCGTGGTCTCCATATGAAAACCTTCACCCTCAGAGCTCACCTGCTTTCTCCAGGCCTTGTTCTTACCTGGAAATGTGCATTCTCGGTGAACTTCAGGTCTCACCGGTTACACTGCTTGTATCTCTGTCTCCATGCAAATTCTTACTGAACTTCCTTGTTGTTTATGAAAATTCTTGACCCAGAGAGAAAATTTCAGTAGTTTTTAGATTGAATTTTGAATGAAATTTCTGTTTTCCAGCCAGTGATTGGCACTATCTCTTGTATTTACTTTTTCGACTACAATGGTTAACTGACATAAGACACGCGTGTCTACCATGGGGTACACGTCACATTGTCACGTGTAAAATTCACATGATATGGGCATTTTGTAGTTAAAAAAATTAATTTACACAAATATTCAAATTCTCAAATCTTTCCCCACGGTTATAGAGGTTTTAAAGTTCTGAGATTCCTTTGTAAAATTACCTTTCAAAACATGAATCACTAGCGTGGTTGAGGTTTTCAGCATATAAATCTTGGTTTTAATGTTGACTTTTCTACTTCAACATGTAAACTGAAACATTTTTTAATCTATTTTGATGGTTTAAATTTTTATTTTCTTTGTGTACAGAGTCCTCTATCGATAAGGTATTTTAAAAGGGAAATAGAAGAAACACACTAAGGTGACAGCAAATTTGATTTGCTTAGTATTTCATGTCTTCTCACTATAAAGAGGTTGAAATTCCTATAAATGAGTGGAATTGTAAAATCCTCCTATTGAGAAATTCAGTTGTTTTACTTTTTTTCATTTAAAAGTATGGATAATTTTGTCGAAGTAGTTTGAGTTCCTGCAATTTATGTGCCAATAAGCATATTATTTATTGGTCAAAGTTACCAGTTCTTCCTTGTTCACAAGTCCATAGTATTTGGAAAAACCTGGTGTGCCTTTCCTATCAATTCAGTATGGCTAATGGTGCTAAACCATTAAGAACTTGTTCCCTGATTGTTTAGTGCCAGAGCTGTAGCTTGAGTTAAGTCCTTGTTCACATTGATGTCCTTCACATTGACATCTCTAAGGCCATTTCCAGATCTAAGAATACCATTCTAAAATTATTCTATGAACTTTAGATTCTCTTCTGTAAATGCTATTGACATCTTCATAGACATTTTTATGCATTATAAACACAATGCAAGAAAAGTTCAATTCATATGCTATTCTTTTATTAATTTTATATTCTGACTCCTCATCTTCTATTTACAAAATCACTATACTTGATTTGTATGACTCCACCTATTTTCAAAATCTGTTCCAACTTTTTCCAGAGGCTTGTTTGCTTCTTTCACATCTACCTGCGTGGTGGTCATTGGTTACAATATATACTTGCTACTCCTGGTGCTTGGCTGAAATCATATATTCTACATAATTTATCCTTATAAAATTTCCTGTGGGGGCTTGTGGGTTAGCTCAGATGTTTATAGTGGCTGCTTGGGCAAACTCATTCAGGGGAAGGGGATCACAGTCTGATCCCAAGCTGCCCAACTGTACCAGACCTGCCCCATAGCAAGGGATTGTCATTATCTGGATTATTGAGTTGATTTTCTTCAACCTGATATGTGGGACTTTATAGTATTTTAATAATTATTGTTTCTGGGAATGCAGAAGACCGAGCATACAGGAAAAAATAAAACTTGACTAACATATGGACTGTGTACCTTGAGTACTTCAGAGAGCTGACATTTTATTTGAACATTCCAGAGCTTAGAATTTGATGAAAACTAATCCAGGGAGACAAGACTGGAACTTGCCCTGGTAATACCTTCAGATTTTAGCTGAAGGTTATGTGGTTTGAGAGTCTGAATACTATTCATGACTGACTCACGAGTATATATGCACAAAGCTGGAACTCAAGATCTAACATGTTCCTCCAATGACAACTACAGTTTGAAGACAGAAGTTTAGGAAGTCTGAACACAGAAGTAAGTCATAGGAAAGTGGGTGGGTCCTCACAGGTTCCCAAGATTCCATGAGCTCGAACTCTGCTAAGAGATCTCAGAGTACTACTCTTCCCAGAAGACTAGCCTCTGAAAATGTAAGTCTTCCCTGGTGGAAGTTGGGCTCCTAATATTCAAATTATTTTAATAATAGTTGTTCAAGAATGGTTTAGATTATAATTTCAGCACTCAGGAGGTTGAGTAAAAAGGATAACTGCAAATTCAAGGCTAGCTGGGGCTACAAAGTGAGCTCTATGGGCTGAATTACATAGTGAGATCCTGCCTCAAAAAGACAGCAACAGAAAAAGAAAAGGACAAAAAAAGATTTAGGGAATGCATAATAAAAATAACAAACACAGAAGTAGGAAAACAACTTTAATAATAACTAGCAGCAGCAATAGAGAAATGAATTCAGATATTGGCTTTATTTTATAGGGGCTTTATTTTCATTTATTTAGTTATAGTATTTCAGGGACAGGTCTACAAGGTGTTCAGGATCTCATTACTAGAACAAACTCATAGTGATCCGTCTGTTTACAGCCTTCCAAGAACTGGGATTGGGGCTGTACCACCACGCCCCCTGGGGGACAGTGCCTGCACAGCTGGCTTGGGGATCAAACCCCAGGGCCTCTACCTTTATATGAGCTTCAAAACACTATACTTTATTAAGTTAAATAGAAAAGAATAAGGCTAAATATTTTAATAAAAGCTATAAGATACAAGATTTAAAATATGAAGAATTAAAAACAACATAATTAATAATTCTTAGAAATAGTTGAGCCTAGTGACCAGCAGAGAGAGCTTGTCTACGAATAAGTGAATTTTCAATGATGAAATTAAAAGTTAAAAAATGAAAAGATGCATATGACATAGAATAAAGTTATTATATATATATGTGTGTGTGTGTGTGTGTGTGTGTGTGCAACTGGAGTCATAGGAACAAGAGAAGGTGAATAGAGAAAATTATATTATCATATATTCTTAGAATTTTAAAATTATTAAGCCATACATTTGACATGTCTTATAAAACTCATGTTTTAAGGCTTACAGGGTGAATTAACAAATATCAATGGATATTCAAAGATATTTTGTGAAGAAATACAATAAATATTCAACAAAATGAAATTTATATGATATATGAAATGTCCAGGGCTAGAGGGTCACCTGTGTACATAAACGTACACATTAAAGAAGGTAAAATTCAATATTGAGTAAATATCTTCAAGAAATATAAGATAATATAGTAAACTATATCTAAAAGAACTGAAGATTTAATAAAGAAATCTCAAAGGTTATGTATCATAGCAAAATCTCAGAAACCAGCTAAATGGCCATCAACTGAGGAATAGGTAAAAACAGGGAAGGTATTTTTTTGATGGAGCCGGGGATTGAACTCAGGCCCTTGCTCTTGCCAGGAAAGTGCTTATTCCACGGAGCCATCTCCTCGGTCCCCAAGGGAAGGTATTTTTATATAATAGACTATTACTCAGCTAGAACAAAGATAAAGTGGATGCTTTTTATAGGTAAATGGATACAACTACAGATCATGCTCCTCTAAGGGAAAGAAATCAGACCAGCATATGTAAATGCTGTATTGTCTCCTTAATGTAAGAAGCTGAAAGGGTAAATAAAATCTGCAAGGTAGAATAGATATCGTGGAAGGAGAAGTAACTGTTCAAATGGAAGAAACAACTGGGATGAGGGAAAGGAGCAGAGAAAGAAAAAAGGAAGGGAAAAATAAATATGGATGTACACAGGAGAGTTTGGGAAATTGTACTGCTGATTTCTACAACTCTGGTGAAAGGAACAATTAATGCTTAAATAGTTTTTGTTCCATTTTTTTCTGGGCCAATTTTGCATGCTAATGTCTGATAATCTGATCAACTAATTTAAAGATAATAATATGCAATATTCAATATAACAGCCATTGTTTTTTTTTTTTTTTTTTGTCTTTTTGGGACAGGGTCTCACTATGCAGTTCAGGATGGCCTTAAGCTCACTTTGTAGCTCAGGCTGGTCTCAAACTCACAACAATCCTCCTGCCTCAGCCTCCCGAGTGCTGGGATTACAGGCATGCGACAGCCATTGTTGAATTCCTACCATTTTGTTTAGTGAAATTCTGTATCATTTCTGTTTTTTTTTAACTGTTTTATTCTCTTTTAAAAAGAAAAAGTTAATAGAATCACTAAATAATATAAATCTACAAAGAATTATATTTTAAAATGTTAATATAATTGGTAAAAGTCAGCTAAGTTAACTTAGGAAAACATTTATTGGTCTTTGATTTTTCTTTTTTGTGGAACTGGGGATTGAACTCAGGCCCTTGCGCTTGCCAAGGAAGCACTTATTCCACTAAGCCATCTCCCCGGCCAAGAAAACATTTAAACACAACACAACACTCTCCTTAAATGATATCAAAAGGGTATTATGATTGTGTATTGCATTGAACAAGTTTCTAGTAAACTAAAAGAAGAAGGGCTGGGGAGATAGTTTGGCAACACAAAAAAAAATCTGAATAATTAAATCATAAATGAAATCGAATATATGAATGTGGACTATTTATTTATTTATGTATTTGATATGGGGTCTCACTACACAACTCACGCTTGTAGTGATTCTCTTGTTTCCAGCCTCCCGAGCAGCACCAAGCTTGGTCTTGGTGGCCAGTGCAGTGTGCTCACGGGTGAGTCCTGCCATGTGGTGCTTGAGATGGAGCCCAGGTCCCTGCTCTTGCCTAGGAAGGCTCTTGGTCTGCTGAGCTATTGCCTTGGCCCTGATTATGGGCTTTTTAACACACAAACACATATCTAAACTTTCTAGTTTCAAGTGGCTGGATATTTCTAAAACTAAAACATTTAAAATCATTTTCTTTATACAAATCAGCACAATTTCAAAAATAAAACTTGATGAGGTGCTTTTCACCTCAATATGGCACAAAAATACCAAATGTAACCTGAATTCAGCACACTGGTAGAATAAAAGAGACAAATCATGTGATCTGCTAAATAAATACAAGAAAATATTTTCATTAAAATTCAGTATACAGGGGACTGGGGAGATGGCTCAGTGGAATAAGTCCTTCACTGGCAAGCACAAGGGCATGAGTTCAATCCCCGGTCCCACCAAAAAAATAAAATAAAATTCAATATATGTGTATTAAAGCTGTTAAGAAAGTAGGAATAAAAGAGAATTTTAAAATTTGATTGGTGTTATATACAAAGGCTTTCAGGAGGTGACATGCCCATCGGAAAATAATATAATAAAGCTTTTTCTTCTCTATTTCTGATCAAGTTTCAATTATCTCTTCTCTTAATGTTGTTTAGGAAGCCATGAAAATAAGAAAAATAAATGCATAGTAGGTACTGAACAGAAAACCAAGAAATTGTGAGTATTTGCATATAGTGATTTTGTATATAAGAAAAGATCACAAAAAAACTGCAGTAGAACATATCAGATTTATGAATTTAATTAAGTAATTTATTGAAAAGCTCTAAATAATCCCAATCCTAGCAGTTCATTTTTCAGAAAATAATTATAAACTGTGTATAGAAATAAAAGTTGCCAAAATACCAAAGACGCTAGAAGAAGAGATAGGAAAAGCTTTCTGTGTCAGCAACCAAAACTTATTAAAATTTCATTGCAATAATGACTGATATTAATATAAATTTTAGGAAAGAGATCAAAAGAAACAAATAAAAAATTCAGGAAAAAAACATGTTTTTGTGGACGTGATTTAGTATAACACTGGCATCACAAAGCAAAAAGGAAAGGTTGGTTTATCTCATGAATATATTTTAACCATGATATTTCCATATAAAAAGAATGAAGTCTCTCACACACAGTGGAAAAAATTCAGTAGATCTTAGGGGACTTCACTGACCTCAACAGAAACAAAAGCTACATCTTTTGGGATTAATAGCGCTTGATCTATCTCAGTCTTAACCATCCAGCAGATAAGTATAAAAATGATGAATATAACGGGGCCATAATGGTAAGTTGAGCTGTAAATGGCTACAGTCAACAACTTCTTCAGATAACTCACTATTACTGTGGAATGTTGCACTGTGTTGGATTGTGTGGCCGAGTTCAGGAACCTAAATTGTTTCTATGACAATGGAGTGCCCATCTTTGACAGGTCTAGACAAAAAAAAAAAGGGTATATAAAGGAAGAATCATGAGATGTGTGTATAAATAGTGCAATTAGGTTAAATATGCTGTGCTTCTGCATAATTCTATGAGAAGCAAGATTTGCAGTAATAGTGGTTGGACAAGATATTATGTCGCCTTCTAGTACTATGGACAACCACTAGGAAGATAACAAGGTAGAAAGTATTAATTACTTGAATCTGTGATATAATTCAGCTATAAAAATAAGTACATAGCTATACCCTCTTAATTCACTGATTAGAGACATCTGCTATAATAATGTCTGTAAGTATAATATCATGTATTTACCTTGTACGACACCAAAACATTACAAAAACAGTTTGCAGTATATTAATTTATTGAATTTGTCCTGTTAATTTGTCTTGAAACTGTCTCATTGCTATTTGTTCTTCAATTAAAAAAAATAAAAATAAAAAAATAGATCTTAGAATTAAATCTTTAAAAAGTATTTTGAGGCTCGACATGTATGCCTGTAATCCCAGCTCTCAGGAGGCTGAGACAGAATCACTTCAGCCAATTTGAGGCCAGCCAGACACGTAGTGAGTTCAAGGCCTATCTAGAGCACATAAAGAGCCCTTGCAGGGAGTGTGACAAGTAAAATAATATGGGATATTGTTGATGACTCTAGAATAAAAAAGACCGTGCAAAGCACATTACCCCATTCAGTATTGCATTCCCTGCTGCCTTAAGCTGTCTTTGCATAGCTTGTCAAGGCAAACCTTTATATAAACAATACTACCATATATGTCATAGACTGGATATATTCATAAATAGATAAGAATAGTTGATATTATTTTCTCTCTCAATGTTTTGAATTAACCCTGTAATAACATACCATTTGGCAAGTGAATTGCTCCTAATTATATTCCATTAATTAACTTCTTGAAAGAAAATTTATTCAAGTTTAATTTAAAAGTTGCTTTACTGTTCCTATTCCATTTGTAGGTGCCAGGAAATTTCTATAGTGCAAATTGACATAATTCTATGATACATTTGTTGAGATTTGTATCAAGAACAAGTCTTAATAACATTTGAAAGCCAGAAGGTGTATTTTGTTTCTCATTGTAGCAAAAATACTTAACTAATCTAAAATGTATTTGATAGTAAAAAAGATGTAAAGAATTCAGAAAGAAATTTGAGGGTTTTTTCCTTGTTTACTTAAATACAGTGATACCTTGGTTTTGAATGCAAATCTTTTGAAATTTGTGTTCAAACACCGAAAAGTTTGAAAGCTGAACAAATTCTTCCTATAAGAAATAACAGAAAATTGGTTCTTGAGTCCCAAACTTAAACCTATAAATTTACTTTATCCACAACTTTAACAAATTTTGCAATGATTTCTTTCTCTATTGTGTTTTTCACAGTGTGTTATAAATCTAGACATCTAGAAATAATTAAAGCAAAAAGTTAAAAGATAAATGAAAGATTTGAAAAATTGACTTTATAATAAACTAGGAGTTTCATATGATTGCCATAGATAATAAACCCTAGAAGTTTGAAAAATGGAAAATGATAATATGCCCCAAAGTGTCAAATTATGAAAGCATTAAATAATAAAACCAGTCAGGTATGATGATGGATACATGCAATCTCAGCACTCCGGGAAGCTGTGGCCCACCCTGGGCAATTGAACAACTGAGCAAGACTCTGCCTTTAAATAAGTTGAAGAAAGGAAGGGATGAAAAGACTAGGGATGTACCCGAGTTCAGTCAGCAGTGCCAGGGTGTGTGCGAGAGAAGATCTGCTACTCAGAATTGTCTCCTCTTTCCATCTGTCTTCATTGAAACATTCTCAACATGTTCAGTTGATTTTATACTGAATAATCTCCTTCCAGAAATTAGCAATATTATCTTTGAAATCTCCCAATTCCTCTCCACTTAGTACTCAGGTTTTAAATTCCAAAAGTGTTTCCAAGCCACTATTTTGTAATTTTTTTCTTTTTTTGTCGTTTTGAGACAGGGTCTCACTATGCAGTTCAGGCTGGCCTTAAGCTCATTTTGTAGCTCAGGCTGGTCTTGAACTCACAACAATTTTCCTGCCTCAGCCTTCTGAGTGCTGGGATTACAGGCATGTGCCACCATGCCTGGCGTAAATTTTTAAATACATTATTCAATTTAAAAACATTGCTTATTATTTCAACTCTTAGTATTTCAATAAGTATTAAATATTCAAGAGCCGGCCAAATAGCTCAGAGAATTAAAGCACCTGCAAGCAGGCTCAGGGGCTGGGGATTTGATCGCCAGTCCTGCTTGCGGGCCCTGGCCCCAGGATGTGCTGAACCTGCAATTGAGACTGGGCGTGGTGGCACGCGCCTGTAATCCCTGCTCTTGGGAAACTGTAAACAGGTGGATCACTATGAGTCCTATTTAGTAGTGAGACCCTGAACACTCTGTAGATCCTTTCCTAAGAATAGAAAAAAGAAAAAAAAAAAAACCTAAATATTCAGTCTTCATTTAAAAGCTCTTCTTGCCACCCCTTAACCCAAATTCTATGATACATTTCTGTCAAATTTGGATAGGTTTTATCACATTTAATTTCTGATCTCGTACTTTCTAATTC
The DNA here is from genome assembly GCA_004027165.1 of Ctenomys sociabilis. Lineage (NCBI taxonomy): Eukaryota > Metazoa > Chordata > Mammalia > Rodentia > Ctenomyidae > Ctenomys > Ctenomys sociabilis. The sequence continues at coordinate 24,517 of PVKA01030995.1, forward strand.
GGAGAGTGTGTTATGGTGTTTGAATACTGCTTTTTAGAATGTTAGAGAATATAAGGGATAACATTCACAGTACATATTAAATCAATCCAAGTTTTGACAGATTTTCTCTTAGAAAGACAGGCCATTTTTCTACATTAATTTGTGTTAGAAAGAAAATATAATTGTCATTTATCTCCCATTGGAAGTTACTGATTTCTAAAGGGCTTTAAATCTGCTGAAAGCCAACTGTTGACTACGGAAGTTGGTCAACAGGCACTCAACATAGTGGTCGCCTTGGAAGATTTAGATCACGGGGATACAAAAGGAGATGTGCATGTTCCTCAAACAAAAGCTTTCCCTTCCAAAAACAATGTTTTCTCTGTCCATCTTGCCATAGGGCTTAGTGTTCAGCAAAACAATTAATAATACTCACTTTCTCTAGCCCTTTTATTCTTATATCACAATGCTCCTGTGTCTTCCTTATCAAAAGCCATCAGCTTAGTAACATTTTCATGTTTCTCTGCCCTGGACTCTCAGAACTGATGCATTCTCAGGATGAAGACTCCCTCAGCATTCACCCAAGGTTTTTTTCTACAAGAAACACTGCACTACATCTGGGGGACTGTTTTGAGGTGTCCTGACATGTAATCCTTTGTTCTTTTAGTTTATTTGAGCTATTTCCAATAATCTCTGTGTTTCTTTGTTCTCTTTTCTAGGTTTACACATATCCCACACTAATAACTGCACTGTAAGTGATGTGGCCAGAATCTGATGTCTGCCTTACTGTCCACACACTGTCACTATGATGACCAGAGTGCTAGCGGCTGTCTTAAATCCAGCTGATTGACCTAGAGGTGAGCAACTGATTCACAGGGAATCAGTAACAATCGTTATCCTGTGATTTAGAAAATGTGAACTGAGTGCTTCTAAACATTACTGATCTACAAGGCTCTCTTGGATATCAATTAGAGCAGATATTGTCGTACCGCAACCTCGCCAGCAAGGATGATGCAACAACCAGCTCTTCCATTGGCAGTTTATTCAGGACCCTTGAACAATCTTGCTTCTTCTCCCCCGGTAATGGCCCAGAAGGGAAGCCCGCTCATAGCCAAATACCTTCGGGCATCCAATCCCGAAACGCCACGTGAGCATTGTCTATAGGTCCTGGTACGTAGAAGCAAGCCACTGTCCTGTCTCGTTGCCTAATATGGAGTTGTTATCCACAGAGAGCTCTCACCCCCGAGGGGGTGGAAGGCGGAAACCGGCGCCATCTTTAAGGCGTGGTTGCACGCAGCTCTCTACAGATATTACAGAATTGTTATGGTTTGTGTCTAGTTCCCCCCCCCCCCGCCCCGATAGCCTCATGTAGTCATGGGGTAGGGACTTCTAGCGTTTGTGATGAACTCAGGATCCATTGGGATTATGTGGATCCAAGGTTGGGATTATGGGTCTCAGTACTGCAGGGATTATGGGTGTGAGTGCTTTTCCCAGCCTGGGGCAGAGAGCCTGAATATAATATAAGAGACAGAGGCAGCCTTTCTATAGCCCTTGCTCTCTGTTGCACTGTTGCTGTTCCACAGCCATGAAGTGATGCCCCCTGCCATGTACCTCTCTGCCTTGGAGCCAGTTGAGTATGAACTGAAACCTGCAATAACTGTGAGCTAAATAAACCTTTCCTTCCTTAATTTTCTGTGTTGGGTATTTGTCCCAGCAAGGAGAGAAGAATAGCTAAGAGAACAATGAATGTTATTTCCAATAATGTTGGAAAATCCCAGTGGTTTCTACTGTTTAGAATTGAGATTGATTCAGATCATGGCTATTGATACTTTTCATAGGCTTATTCCTGAGCACTTATAAGCAAAGTCTTCTGTACATTACTATTATACACATGCGCAGTCATATACGGCTTTGCCAAAATATAAGCTTTGCCACTTATCTTGATTTTATCTATACACCTAATTTTTTTCATTCAGTTGAGTAAATATTTTTATTTAATGTTTATTCATGTTTCTGCAGTCCTCAGTAATATTTATATCATATTTCTCCATGCAGAAGTTAGTCATGTGTCAAGTAAAAGTAAATTTAAAAACATCTAGTTTTTGATGAACAAAATAGGATTAGAATTCAAATATTAATATAATCCTTACTACAAGAACCATTTACCATGCATATCACTTTTTGAATAGACTAAATCTCTATATAATAATAAACACTTTTGATTAATAGTTTAAATTGTCCCTT
>PVKA01030996.1:0-26735 GCA_004027165.1 Ctenomys sociabilis
ACAAGCTTAAACATTTCTGGTCAAGGAGACTTCCAGACCAGCACCAGACCATGTGTGCTGCCCAATCTTCCAGAGGACATTAGGCCTGGAAACTTTTCTATCTTTTCTTAAGTTGCATGTTTCTTTACCAGACTCTTCACTCCCTATCCTTTATCCATTCCTAGAAAGAAATTATTGTACTTGGCTGGACAGAAATAACTATATATTATTGGGTGACCAACTGTCTTTGGCCTATTTGCCAGAAGCAAATCATATTGCACAGGATTAAAAAGTGACATTATGGAAACTAGTTTACTTACCTGAGTTTCACCAGCCTGAGAAGCTGTAGTCTTAAGGCTTTCTATATTCCTAATTAGCTGATCTTCCAGGTTAGGATTTCTTGTAGGGTTCTCGGCTGTTCTATATTGGCTGTTTGTTGAACAAGAACAAGGAATTCAATTTCCTATTTTGGACACCATATTGTGAAATTTTGCTCCTCAGGTGGGTTAGAATGGGTTTGTAAAGTCCAATCATTTCGATATGCTGCAGCACAACTAAGAATATTAAGCACTGAGTCTTGAGACCACTACAGACTGCCTGCATTGATTAATGTAGGTTGGACTGTGGGCATCTGGATTTTGGAAAGATCACCAGATAATTTTATTTTATTTATTTTTTTATGTATTTAGTACAGGGTTTACCGGGTCTCACTACACAGATTGGACTCAGAGTGATCCTTCTGTTATCACCCTCCCAAGCTCTGGGATTATAGGTGTGTGTCTCCACACCCAGTCTCAGTGACCATCTCAGTGAGGTGGGCAACAGTGGTACAGCACACTGGGTATCAAAGCCTGGTCCCTGCGCTTTGCCTAAACAAGTGCTTTAAGCTGCTGAGCTATCCGGCTGGTCCACAGCAGATGATTTTAATGTACTACAAAGTAAGGATATATGTGGCACAGCTGTACATAAAATTTTTCCATTAGGATGGTGGCTCAGTTAAATTATAAGCATGAATTTACATGTATTTATGAGAATGAAGTTAAATATCCTTTCAGATAAACTATATAAACAATAGGTTATTTGGAATCTTAATCTCAGATTCTTTGAAATGTGTGCTGCAAGGAAAAATAGTTTGACATTGGCAAGTAAATCGTATTAAATACTTTAACCTGAACCTGCTTAGTGATTGGAAATAAGGTCCTACTGGCTGTGGAAAAAACTCAGGGTTGTATTTCTTCACAAACTACATGAACATTAAAGCTTGTTATGACAGATCCTTCCATTCCACATAGAGATTCTGATTAGTGGTACTGTAGGGGAATCAATATATTTGCATTTTTCATCATCTCCAGGTGGTAGTATAGTACTGCTGATTCAGGTTATATATCCTCTTTAGCTAAATAAGGAGAGCAACATAAACACTTAGTGCCTATTATGCAAATAGATGTGGGTATTTGCTTCTTCTAGTGCTCAGGTCTAAAGAGCCTATGTAAGAACTTGAGTATACTAAGACATTAGGCAGCAGGTAACTATTTTGTAGAACTAACAAAGGCCTCATAGAAATCATAGCAAAATTATAGTCGCCTCAATAAATGGAATCCTGACCATACCCTCACATATTCTTAGAAATCTTAGAATCTCCTTTTGACCCAACTTCACCTCAGCCACATTCTCGAAGAACACAGCCGAAGAAGGTATTCCCATTGGTCCAGTGAAGTAGTGGGCCTGAGACAGTGAAAATGAAAGATAAATTGGGATTAAGAGAAGGCAATTTTTAACCTGGGAGACTTGTACAGACTTAGTGCACTAACTTGGTGGCTGTCCAAAAAGCAACCTTTGGGATCATTCTTGGGATCTCATGTTTGTCCGATGACCTCCAGGAAACTAAGGCTGTCCTCTGGAAATAGACTACCTCAAATATCAGCCACCCTGAATCTAGTATGCTAGTGTCTAATCTTTGCAAATGATGACCTTCTAAGGATCAGATTTGAGAACCCACTTGATAATATCTTATCCATTAATTGGGTAGATTCATGAGAGAAGCCCAGCATAGAGTAACTGTTACTTTAAACTCAATTTATTTCATTTATTCTAATATATTTACATTAACTATGAAGCTGCATAAGGTTGCTATTTGTCTTTTCTCTCTACCACCACTCTTTGATACACAGAATTTTTGGAACCACTGGAAGAAGTGGGATTCTCCTCCTCCTCATAGTTAGAATCACAATGCTTAGTCACTGTGGTACAGACTGGCAATGCTTAGTCACTGAGTTGCTGTTGTACCTTTAAGCAGGCACAAATGTGGTACTAACAAATACCAGAGAAATAGCAAGTGTGTCACCACCCAGATCAGAGTTAAAACTTCCCTGAAGGTTGCTCAAGAACCCATACAGGGCAGAGTTAAATATACGTCACCGATATACATCTGAAAAGCTGCTACAACGTTAATACCATTTACACATTCTTCAGGAAGAGGGTTGCACCTCTGACATGCCACTTTAGCTCAGGGAAATCCAGCCATAAAATGTACCATCTACTCACCTAAAAAGCTTCTTAAATACTAACAAGCATATAAGCAGCCCATTTTCTGAAGGTAGGTGAAATACAATCCAGTTGAGATTAATGGCTACTATTCTATCAATAAGAACTTTGTTTTTGAATGAAAGAAATAATTTTGCCAGAGAAAAATATGTTTCTAAAAAGAGCGAGGAGAGACGGGATTGCAAACACTGGAGTGAGAGAGGATTTTGCCACCCTGAGACTGCTGCTGTGCGGAGACCTGGGGGAAGCAACCATTACTATGTCTGATCAGGAGGCAAAACCATCAACTGAGGACTTGGGAGATAAGAAGGAAGGTGAATACATTAAACTCAAAGTCATTGGACTGGATAGCGGTAAGATTCACTTCAAAGTGAAAATGACAGCACATCTCAAGAAACTCAAAGGATCATACTGTCAAAGACAGGGCGTTCCAATGAATTCACTCAGGTTTCTCTTTGAAGGTCAGAGAACTGCTGATAATCATACTCCAAAAGAATTGGGAATGGGGGAAGAAGATGTGATTGAAGTTTATCAGGAACAAACAGGGGGTCATTCAATAGCAGTTTAGATATTCTTTTTCTTTTCCCTCAATCCTTTTTTATTTTTAAAAAGTAGTTCTTTTGTAATGTGGTGTTCAAAACAAAAATGAAAACTGCCATCCCATCTCTTTAAAACATCCAGTACTTTGAATTCTAGTGCTCATTTTTCATTGTTTTTGCCGTGCTGATTTTTGGTGATCAAACCTCAGTTTTCTTCACATTGTCGTCTGCTTTTTAAAACTTACCTGTGTGTGCAGAGAGGCTGCAGATTTCAGGACTGTGCATTTTCAGGCTTGTGGTCATAAGGTCAACCCAAGCGATTGCTCTTGTGGCTTTTCAAGTGGCCCTGAAGTTCGAGCTTATGATTGCTTCACTCCCACTTTCAGTGGGAGGTGAAAGTTTTTCAGAGAACTGAACTGTGGAAAAATGACCTTTCCTTAACTTGAAGCTTAAAATCTGAGGGTCTGGACTAAAAAGAAGAGGAAGATGAGCTTTGGTGTCCAGATGACAGACATAGTGAGAGATTGATCCACTCCAAAGGTGGCTTCACTGAAAAGTGGTTTTAAGATTTAAAAAAATCTTGTCAGAAGATCCAAGAAAAATTAATTTTCATTCAAAATTAATAAAGTTACTCACACAGATGTATGTATAACAGAACACTGCTCCTTTTGATTTTGTTTATACTTTTTGACCTAGGATATGGGTTTTAAATGAACATGTGTGTAGCAGCTTCATTAAAATAAATAATATTTATAAAACTCTAAAAAAAAAAGAGTGAAGAGGCATTGATCTTATTATTCCACTCAGTGTTCTTCTTTGTTCTCATCTTTTTTTGTGACTATGATTTGAAAAGTCTATTATATACTTCTGGAATATAGTAAATTATTAACCAATGGGGTGCACTAATTTTCATATATCCCATTCTTGAAAACTGTTATACAAATCAGGCTAGAACCCATGTTGAATTTAGAAAGATTGGCTATAATACAATGTCTGCTTACAAGTCATCTAGAAACCCTCTATAGACTGCCACACTCATGATGTTAAAGGAAAACACAGTCAAGTTGTGAAGTATTAAAATCATTTTAGCTGAGGGATTTATGGCAGGTTTCACTGATAATTTGGCATTTTTAAAAACAGGACTTAGAAGACAGGTAAGAATGTTGGAAAGTGGAAATGGAAAAAAAACATTCCACACAGAGAGAAGGAAAACAGGCTGCAAATACAAGAGAAGATCACTGTCTTTAAATTATGGTCCAGCTGCTTTAGCTAGAAATGTTTTGGCTCTCCCTTCAAATCGTCTCGGAGGTCCCTAGATGTTCCTTAGCTTTTTGAGAGTAAGAATTTTACTTTTCTTTTACCTACTTTAGTATTCCCTAAGGTTTTCTTTTCCTTTTCTCTACATTTTCCTTCTTTCTTTCCTTCCTTTCTTCCTTTAGAAGACACCCATCCTGAAGCATTTTATCATAGTGATAGAAAGTGAACTAATACAGCTGCAGGTGCCTAGTCTAGTTCTGGTCTAGTTTGTACTATCACTCTTTTAGTTGGTTTTCTATCAATAGCATGCTGCTTAATTCCTATAACTTTTTTGTGTGATTAAAAATCTTTATTCTGGGCTGGGGAAATGGCTCAGTGGAATAAGCGCTTCCCTGGAAAGTGCAAGGGCCTGAGTTCAATCCCCAGTTCCACCAAAAAAAAAAAAAAAAAAATCTTTATTCTAATGTCTCCAGATTTGTTCCTTTTGTTCAAGATTGCATTGTCTATTTGTGGTCATTGGTGATTTCATAAAATGTCAAATTTTTCTCTATTTCTGTGACTACCTTTTCTTTTGTTGGGAAGTACATTTAATATGTAAATCACATTGTATAGTATGAATAATTTAACATTATTCTCTCAACCCATGAATATGAAATTGGATTAATTTTTTGTGCCCTCAATTCCTTCATCAATTAAAACATGTCATTGTAGAGATCTTTCAGTTTCCTGGTTAAATTTATTCCTTTTTAAAAATATGATAGCTTTTGTGAATGCAGTTGCTTTCCAGGTTTTCAGTATTGGTAGATACATGTGCCACTGTCATATATAAGCTGATTTTTTCCCTGCAACTGTGGTGAATTTGTTTATCAGTCCTAACAGCTCTTCTTGAGTGTTTAGATTCTTCTCTCCATAAAATCATACCATCTACAACCTTGAATTTTAGTTCTTTCTATCTCTCTTCAATGACTTTTATTTTTCTGATTGCTCCAGCTAAGAGTTCCAGCATGCTATTATGGTTTGTATATATGTCCCTCAAAAGGTTTGTTATGGATTGTGTCTAGAGGCCACCTCCAAATATTGATGTTGTGACAGTGAGGCTGTTCAGAGGTGGTTGGAACTAGGGTATGGGATGCAGAAATTAAGGTTGTGTGACTATAAAGTTAGTTCACTGGTTGGTTTGACACCTTTGGGTGTCCTGTATTTTGCCTCAGCAATGGGCAGAATAACTAAGAGAAGGGTCAGTATGTTCAAGGCTTGGTTGTTGACAGTTTTGGGCAATTGATTCAATCATAAAGGCTCCAGTTTCACTAAAGGATTAACTGACCTTATATAACTGACCTGTATAATCCTAGTATATAGATAACATCATAATTTGATGGCATTAGTGGAAAGTGATGGAAGCAGGAGGTCAAGTCCAGTTGAAAGGAGAATCCCATGAAGTGTGACTAGGAGACATCTACTTCTTAGGTCCTTCCTCTCTAGCTATGTCCTTCTTACTCTGTGGCCTCCCTCCCATGCTGTGAGTGGCTTTCCTCTACCATGCACCCTGCCTCACCACAAGCCTAAAAGCAGTAGACATGAACTTACATATAGGCAAACTATATGTTTGCCTCAGGTATTTGGTAACAGTGATGAAAAACTGTCTAACACATATGCTGAATAACAGTGGAGATGGCAGACACTGTCACTGTATCCCAGTTCTTGGAGGAAACATTCACAGCTTTCCACATTCAGTAAGGTATTTGTCATGGGATTATTGTACATAGCTTTTCTTCTATTCAGGCATATTCCTTCTATACCTAATTTGTTGAGAACTTTCATCGTGAAGGAATGTTGATTTGATCAAGTGCTTTTTCTGCATCACTGAGATGATAATATATGTATATTTTTATCCTTAATTCTCTTGATAGGATACATCACATTTTGCCCCTGGGGTAAATTCCATTTAATCCTAGTATATAAACTTTTATTATGTGCTGCCAGATTTGGTTTGCTACTATTTTGTTGAGAATGTTTGCATCTATGTTCATTGACAACATGAGTCAGCAGTTTTGTAGTTGTTTTATCTTTGTTTGATTTTTGTAACAAAGAAATACTGACCTGTTACATTGAGTTTGGAAGTTTTTCGATTTTTCAGGAAAGTCTAAAGAGAATTAGTTATTTTCATAAAATCAAACAATAAAATTAACCAGTCCTGTTCTAACATCATCTGTTTGTGCTTAAAGTTGACTATCAAAGCCATAATGCAAGGGTTTCTTACAGAAAAATGGGCTACAGTAGTTCTTTAGTATTAACAAAGTTCATTTATCATCACCAAGCTCATGCAAACCACACCTCAGGCATGCAAAAGAGGTACACAAACTGTACTCCAGTGATAATTCTTGTCTTTCCTTTCCTCTTCCAATGTGGCTGCCTTCAAGGCCTTCAAGCTAATGACTTATAAATGTATTTGTGTCTCAATCTGGCCTTTGCCTTCCATTAACTCTTGGGAGATAAAATTGGTCAAGCAATGGCCATGACTCATCCACATGACTGACACTGACAAAGGATCTACAAACTGCAGTACAGGCTCTCAGGGTAAATCCTGAAGGGATTTGACTGACCTTGTCAGATACAAAAGGTCAGTTATATAGGTCTTGCTTTATTTTAACCATCCAGCAGAAAAGTATAAAAATAAGATATCAAACATAAAGCCATATTAATATGCTGAGCTGTAAAGGTTCAAGTCAATAGCTTCTGACATTGCCAGTCCTATGGATAACCCACTATTATTAAGGACTACTGGGCTATATTGGAATATTTTGTTGAACTCATGCATCTGCAATATTTAAATAGCAATGGAATACCCATCTGTGACAAAACTAAACAAAAAAAGGGATACAAATGAAGGACCATTTTGTATATGTACATACAACATAGTTAGGATAGATGTACAGCTACTTTCTCTTAATTCTATGAGAAGAAAGATTTGTACTAATAGTGTTTGGACAGTATATATCATGTCTGCATCTTGTACTATGAATAACCACTAAGAAGACAAAAATATGCAATGCATTAATTATTGAAACCGTCCTACTAATCAGTTTTGAAACTGTCTCATTGCTATTTATTTCTTAATAAAATTAATAAAAATAATGCTTTGTCCTGGATTTATGGCTTATTGACTTAGAAATAAACTTTCTGCAAGATTAGACTTCAGTGTAGATGCTGCCAAAGTCCTCATTAACTTGAATGTGATGAAATTTGGAAATCATGTATTAAAATAAGAAAGGGTATCCTATGCTATATAACTTAGTTTTGGAAACCATCTATAAAATAAATGTGTGTACATTGTTCTCAAATTATGGAATTATTTTAAAGAAAAAGTCATTTAAATCACAATCCTGTTATTAAATTCTCTAGAATTCTCTTCTAATTCTAGAGAAGTATATAAGAAAACTAAGAAATCTTAATGGTAAATTTCACTTTCTGTGTTATGTTTAATTATTATTCATTTGGCCTCTGATCTGATTCTGGATTTTGAATTTTTTGTATTAATGTTTAGGCTTGGATTTTGGTTATGTAGCTTTTACTGTTTCTAATGTGAAACTATGTGTTCTTGTATTTGTCATTCTGTTTTCAGTGCTGCTGTGGTCTAAAATTTCACACTTCTTGCTATATGTTAAATCCTCAACTCCTATGAGTAGGTTTCAGACCACTGTTCTTGACCCTTCATTTTGTTTTTTAATTTATGAGACTTTTTGATGTGTGTATATGTGACATGCATGACAATCTTTACTGCTCTCTATGTTGTGAATTGTATGAAAGTTATGAACATAATACATTTTTTATTTTATACATTAAAAAATAAAATAGCAAAAAAACAAACAAAAACACCCCCAAACTCTTGGTAGCTAAGTGGACACAGGAATCAGAGTTGCCAGATGCAGTTGTGGGTGGATAAGATACACTGGTAGGAATAATGGGGATGACACATAGGCTTGTCCCTCCAGGTATCCAGACACTGGAAAAATCTTGAGAGAGCAGTGATGAGTTTCTTAAGCTACTGTGTGATACTAGAAACTAAAATTGTCCTGGATACTTGAGGGCCAATTTTTGAAAAGTGTTAAAAGAATTATTACGTATAGGCACCATGTGGATAGGCCTACAGACCCTGGAGCACACGATATGCTTACAGGAAGCAGACACCTGAATGTCGAATTGGTTAGCTTCTTACCTCATTTTCTCGGAGCAGGGGAAGTTGGGTGGTTGTTTGCCCTCCCAAATGTACAGGCACTGTTGCAAGTATGAAACAGGAGAGATAGTTGAGTGGCCTACAAGAGTAAGCTAGAGGGGCTGGGGAGATGGCTTAGTGGAATAAGTGCTTCCCTGGCAAGCACAGGGCCCAGAGTTCAATCCCTGGTTCTGTCAAAGAAAAAAAAAAAAAAGAGTGAGCTAGGTATCTTTTAGTTTCCCAATCATATCTGGTCAGGAGTTTCACAATGCTTAAGTAAAACAGTCACTTTGCATTTTAATCAGCAGGTGGGCATGGTAGAAGCAAAGCCTGTGCAGATTTTAAGGAGCAAACTGCGACACATTTGGGATCCCAAGAAAAGACTTTTTTTTTCCTAGGAGACCTCTACTACATTTTCCTGACTGCCTTTAGATTTCTTTCTAGGGAAATTTTGCAGCCACTGCTCTCAGTGCTTCTACAAGCTCTAGAAGCTCCAAAGGACTAGAATCCAGGGCCAACAAACAGCTCATGTATCAGAAGCCAGGATCCACACTTCACAAAACTTTATTTCCAGCCCCACCCCAGCAACCTCCCACTCTTAATTCGGCTTCTTATGATCTTGTAAGAGGCAGACCCAAAAATCAAAGCTCTTTTATTTTTCTCTTAGTTTCTACATTCTTGTTGGACCCACCAGCCGCAGCACTGTTCCTATCAACCCAGTCTTTCTGGGCAGAGTGGATTCTTTTGTACACTGTTGGCCTCTGTAGCGACAATCTAGTAACACTCCAGTTCCCAGTACTCCCTGTCCCTGGCCATCAAAGGCCATGGCTGGAGCTTAGCAGGCCTCAGGGCTCCTCCTGTCTCGGGCCGCGGCAGTGTCCAGGGCGAGCACACGGAGCACGACCTTGCACCTGAGCGGGCATAGCGCAGGTGGGCTGCGGAGAGCTGCGCACCTAGTCCGGGCGCTGCACAGCTGCGCACCGCCTGCCCCGAGCACAGCGGCGGGCTGGGGCACAGAACCGCGGCTAGAGGCGGCCCCCGGCTGGGCAGCGGGCTGGCAGCCGCCGTGGGGCACGTGCGGTGGGCGGAGATGGTGCCCGAGAGCTTGGCACGGGAGGAAAAAGGGGGAGAGGGAGAGGAAAGAGAGTGAGAGGGGGAGGAGAGGGGGAAGGGAGGGGAAGGGAGGACGACCAGCTGGGCCGCCACTGCAGCTGCTTCATGGCCCCGCCCGCCGGTGAAGGACCTGCACGAGCTGCAGTGGAGGCCAGGCGACACCAAGACCAGGGTAGAGCTGCTGATCCTGGAGACCCAGGCCCAGGTGTGCCAGACGCTGGCTTAAGTGGACGGGGGCGCTCGCTTCTCTGTGGACCGCTGGGAGAGGAAGGAAGGTGAGGAGGCAGAGGGAGGCCTGGAAAGGTGGGTGGGGGGTCTGGTTCTAGGCTTCATGCAGAAAATGGCTCAGAATTGGGGGTAAAGGATTAGAAGGAACACAGTTAAGAAGACTGGCACTGGGAAGGGCCCTCAGCTGTCTGGTTGCAGGTTAGCACCCAGATCTACTGTCAGGCTGGTGTTGGGCATTTCAAAGTCTTGGTAATTCAGAGCCACATTTTCCGTAGAACTATGGAGGAATATTTGAGCCCACAAACTTTTCTGCTTAGAGTTTGTTAGATGCCTACATTTCAGTGCCTTCTTTAGGTCCATTTGTGTTTTTGTTTTCCTTGAGAAATAGAAATCCAACTCAGCTCTGTGTGCTAAGCATCTGCCATACTCCTCCGTATGTGAGTTTCACTGTGGCACCAATCTCTCCACTCCCTTTTTCCCATTGTGCAATAAATATTTGATTAGCTTCTCAATTGTACCCCGAACATAACTATCAAATGTCCTGCTAAGAAAATATTTTCTTTTATTGCTAACTAGAGTCTCAAAAACCTAGTTCTCATAGATTCATGTATCGTTGATCATGTTATCCCTCATCTTAATCATAAACTTGACAATAGGTTTTGAGCTGTGACATTGTCAAATCCATGTAATTGAAGTTCAGTCTGATAGTTTTTCCCATCTTGTAATGTCTACCAGTAAGGGCCATTGAGCCAGGTCCAACCTCAAGTATGGGCCTGGTAGTGTGAACTTAAGCAGTTCCTTCTGGTGTACCTTTATTTTCTCATTTATGGGGATAAAATACATATAAAAGTGTGGTAGGAGATTTATATAAGATGAGTATGTCTAAAGCACTTATAGTATTGCCAGAAACCTAGACAGCAATTAAACAAATTGTTTTTGTCTTTACTGACTCTGTGATCTTATCATAACACATTTTGCTTCTTTAAACCATAGTGCTTTCATGTGGCATGCACAGGGATTGTGTTGATCATCATATATTTCAACTGTCCCTTAAAGTGCTTAGAAAAAAATGCAAAGAATGAGACTTCAAATCAATGGCCTGTGATTTGAAGCTTCTTAAAAAAAAGTGTAGAGAGGCTTACATATCTCCATATTATTTCTCATGTTATTACAAGATCTAAATTTCTTGAATTTGAATTTCTCCTGTCTTTTACTTATATATTAACAACATTAAAAGGCAAATGGTGAACAAAATTTTTTTCAAGTAATATGAATCTCAATATCATTCAAGCATATCTATTCCTAATTTTAGCTGTTTTTTTTATTCATTTTATTTGTTTATTTTTTTGGTACAGGGTCTCGATAGGCAGCTCAGACTCATGGTGGTCCTCCTGTCTTAGCCACCCTAGCATTAGGATTACAGGTTTGGGCCACCATACCTGCTTTCAGGGCTGCCACAGTGCACCTGGGGTTCCGGGGCCAGGCAGGCGTTTAGACCACTGAGCTATATCTCTAGCCTCCTACTTTAATTCTCACTTTCTCTTATCTATCAAAAGTGGTGAGCTCCATTGTGAATAGTAGAGTCCAAAAGGTGGATATTTAAATTATTTATTTTAGGTGATGGTCTAAGAAAGTAGAAGGAGTACTCAGTTTACTTCATGAGGAGATTCAGTATTTTCACAGTGTCTGTAGCTTATACCATAAACCTAAGCTAGATGTTTAATTGTACATAAAATTGTAAATATTCTATATAACATTTAAGGATAGAGGTAGAAAATAACTCCTATTTCAGTGGAAAAATGCCTAACAGATCAGAACAACAAAGCAGGGAAGGCAGAGCCCAAGTCAGCTGTAGTAACGAGCTGATGGGGGGTCTATGGGGACTGGTAAGCATGCTCACCTCATCTTCATCTGTCCTCTAGCTTCCACTTTGCATCTGGCAGCAGTACTATGGCTGTATCCTCTGTGGCTGCTGATCTCCCCACAATATAATGTTGTCATCTGGAATCAAACTCAGGACCCCACACTTGCCAGGCAGGCATTGCACCATCGAGCTGCATTCCTGGCCCCAGATACAGTGTTGAGCTGTGGCCCTGTAATACTGGGAGCATCACCAAGTATTTGGAAAGGCACATTGTGGTGGGGCCTCACTGTGCACCCCAGGCTAACCTGAAGTTCACCATGTGACAGGCTGGTCTCGGATGCACAGCGTCCTGCCTCAGCCTCCCAAGTGCTGGAATTACAGGACTTGAACTCTGTGGTGGGAAGGTAAGTTTTTAAAGTACTCTAGTGGATGCAGACAGTGATGCTGCACTGAACATAGTTATTACAAATATAGTCTGTGTTTTTATAACAAGATGCTGTTTGAACTTAAGGAAGATTACTTTGGAGCGAGCAAATGCCATTTCTAAGCATGATGTTGGAAAAGTAGTAATGAAGCTTAGAAAACCTAGAATTACAGTTACAATTTGGGCTGCAGGAAAAATTATTTGTGCTGGAGCAACAAGTGAAGAAGAAGGAAATTTAGCTTCAGATATTTAGTCTGTAGTCTGCAGGAGCTAGGTTTGCAGGTAATATTTAAGGATTCTAAGGTTAGCATTTTGGTAGTTTGTAATCTTCCTTCTGCAATCCATTTGCCAGAAGTCACAAAGAACAACCAGTTATGAACCTAAACTCCATCCTGCTATCAGATAAAATCCCTAAGAATTTCATTACAGATTTTTTACAACAGGAACTATCATAATAATGGGGCCAAATCTAAAGGCTCATCAGTTAAATTGGTTAGGATTTCTAACTAAGTATCTTTTAAACCTGCTGCACATTGGACTCAAAAGGAAAACTGGACCAACAGTAATTGAAGAAAGAGACTCTGATTCACGCCTGGCTACAGTGTAAGCACCAGTTCCTTTGTATTTTATTTCAGTCTTTGGGGTAATATAAAAGACGTGGCATTTCTGCTTATAAGAGAGCATTCTATTTATTTTTACAGTAGTTTTCATGCTCCCATCAGCAGAGCTGTCACAATATTCCCCTCCTTAAATTGTTTTATTGTTGGCATCTTTATTTTTTCCAGTTTGAGCTGATTGTTTCATTTGTGAATAGTCTTTAACATTTGTGTGTGCCAATATGGGCACCAAAGAACCTGTAAAAGTTGTATTTTCAAGTGAGTGTGCACACACAAAAGTTTGGAAAAAGATCTCCCCTCTTATCCATTCTGTAACTTTTACTCCCCATGTTCTATTTTTAACAAAAAATGTGTGCATAATTCTGGTTTTGATCTATGCATGATTAGACTTGGCTAAAATATATTGACTTCTTTTTGAGATGTAATGAGTATTTTCATCCTCTGTTACCAAATACAGAATTTTTTTCTTGCAAATTAGAAATAAAAATATGTATATAAGCTGTGAGGAACTTGGATAGAACTTTATAGATAAAGGGCAATGTTTTATATTGCTAATTTAATGATAGAAAATGTTACATAACTTTTAGAAGTTTAGAAACTGTGGTTCTGAAGAGAAACCTTACCCACTTGATGGGTATGAGAAAGAAGCTGTGATAGCTTGGACCTTTGCATACCTTAGTTATTCTGGAAAGATTCAGCTATAGTTGCAGGGAAGTGATCGTAGTTCTTGAGTGATTAATCTTAGGTTGGTGCTCAAGGCTATGCAAGGAACCTTCGATGCCTTTGTTCTGTTTTAACAAGAAGTCCCCACAGGCTGCCTCTGTGCAGCAGCGTAATTAAAATATGATTCAATTTGAGTTTGAAGGCCATTTTCCAGGATATGTGTTTCCCCTTGCTGTGTCTTATTTACTGGAGCTAAGGATGACTACTCAGTGTATGGCAATACTGTGCTTAACGTTTATAATAAATTCATGTGGAAGAAGTTCTATCCTCCCCTCTGCAGGAACCTGCAGTAGTAATATAGGAGCAGGCAGCTATTGTGCACTACTTGTGTTTAGGAGTTCACTGTAAACCACAGTGACTTCATCTAGAAATAATGCCTGTGTGGAGTCAGATGGGCTTCTCAGTAGAGACAGTATTCCAATACAATCTTCTATGAAAAGATGAATTACCAAAATATTTTGAAAAGTAAAACCCTGCCACCTCTATCTTTAGAATATTTTCCTTATCATAGAATAAAATGTTGAAAATCTAACTTAAGCACTACACTGAAAAATGCACGTTATTTTGTTTCTTTTGATCTTCATTCTTCTCAAAGCCTTCCCCCATCCTGCCTATCCCTCAAAAGAATGTATAACTTTTACACATTCATGTGAAAAATGTAAGTGTGATTTTTAGACTTTTTTTTTTTTTACACTTGTGCTTTTTTATTGCTTTTTTATTGTATTTTAGGGAAGGGTCTACAGGGTGTCAGGGTCTCACTACTAGATCGGACTCATAGTGATTCACCTGTTTACAGCCTCCCAAGAGCTGGAATTAGAGGCCCATGCAGGCATGCCCAGTTTCAATTGCCCTCTCAGCTGGTCCCAGGTGTGGGGATCAAACCCCGAGCCCCTGAGCCTGTTTGCAGGCACTTTAATCCACTGAGCTATTTGGCCAGTCCTATTTTTTTCACTTTTAATATCAATAGGGGAGCTGAAGCCGTAAATGCAGAGAATAAAAATAGATTTAGAAAAGCTATAGGAGACTTAAAACCCTGAGTTTGTTCTGTTTTGTTTTAACTGACAGTAATAAGGTGAATTCCTATTTTGCAGTGTTCACAAAAACTACGGGGGAAAAACTATAGCCAT
The DNA here is from genome assembly GCA_004027165.1 of Ctenomys sociabilis. Lineage (NCBI taxonomy): Eukaryota > Metazoa > Chordata > Mammalia > Rodentia > Ctenomyidae > Ctenomys > Ctenomys sociabilis. The sequence goes on from PVKA01030996.1 coordinate 14,629, forward strand.
GGTACAGATTCTGATGTAATATTTTCAGTACTTGGATGACTTAAAAACTGGTCAGTAGCTTGTGAAAATACTTTATTTGAGCAGAGAGAAAGACAATCTGATTGGGGTTACATTTAGCCACTGCATAAGCACCCCTGACAGTGTCCATGGGTTAATCCTCTAAACAGAACAAAGCTGGGAAGATATGAGTCCACAAATTTTTTATAAGCAAAAACTTGGGAGGCCAGGGAGAGAGCTCAGTAGAATAAGTGCTTGTCTGGCAAGTGCAATGGCTGGAGTTCAGTCCTAGCCCTATGTATTTTCTTATACATAGGGAAAAAAAAAGTATGGTAAAATACTCAAAGAGAAATCTGATCTCTTTCAAACTCACCAAGTTGACATTGCTCTATCAGTGATCCATGCCAAAGAAACTGAAAGGTTTTAAATACTATGTTCTATGAATGGTATTACACAGCTACCATATTTGATTTCCTCATACTAATACAAAAATAGTGAATTCTTTTTCTTAGTATCATTACCTCATAGGCAAGGGGCATGGTTTGGCCCTTATGCATAAAGAATGAATAGTGGCTTCTTACAATGTGTGCAGTCAGGTGAGTAGGCAATTCCTGGATGTTATGGTTTGTGTCTAGTTGTCCCCCTAAAGCCTCATGCAGTCATGGGGAGAGATTTCTAGAATTTGACATTAACTCATGATCCACTGGGATTGTGAGTTTTAGTACTGTTGGGATTGTGTGAGTGCTTCCCTCAGCCTGGGGCAGAGAACCTGAGTGTAATGTAAGAAAGACAGAGAGACAGACTTGCTCTCTGTTGCCATTGCTGCTGCTACCCCGCCCTTGGCTCCTCTTGCTTTTTGCTGCCACCATGGAAGGTTGCCCTCTACCCATGTGTCACCCTGCCTTGCAGCCAGCTGAGTATGGACTGAAACGTCCAGTAACTGTGAGCTAAATAAACTTTTCCTTCCTTCATTTTGGGTGTTGGGTGTTTGTCCCAGCAATGAGAGAAGAGTGACTGAGACACTGGACCAGGAAAAGTTTGAGTTTCTTTATCAAGTAGAAAAGAAAGTGAGAAAGGTAGGAACTGGGCAATGTTACTCTCATAAGTCAACAGAAAACTGTCGTGTTGTCTCAGGTGTAGATCTGCAAAAATAACATCTACGGAAAATGTATCTTTGTGTTTAACTTGTAAAAGCCCTGAAAGGATGTTTAATAATGCCAGGGATGATTAGGACCAAGGGTTAGGAGGGTTCATGTCCTTTACTCTAACTAGGACTGGATATAAAAGTGCCCTTTGATTCTTGCTAGACAGATATGAAGCACTGCTTCACTGCACAACTTATAGGCCAGAAACATTAAAGTTCTAAAGTTCGTTTTCATCTAAATCTAAGTAAAATATTTGTACCCCTCACATGTTCAAATTTGCATTTCTTTTTATGTTCCAAAGATGTTTTTTTTTTTTTTTTTTTTTTTTGGTCTTTTTGAGACAGGGTCTCACTATGCAGTTCAGGCTGGCCTTAAGCTCACTTTGTAGCTCAGGTTGGTCTCGAACTCAACAATCCTCCTGCCTCCGCCTCCCGAGTGCTGGGATTACAGGCATGTGCCACCATGCCGGGCTTCCAAAGATTTTTTTATTCGCATGTATTAGACCTGTTAAACATACAATATAAGAAATTTTTGAAAATATTGTAAAGGTCGAGTCACCGTGAAGGAAGACCCCAAGAGTCGGTCTCTCATGTAAATCACAAAGGGAAAGTTGTATTATCTACATATATGCAGGGCTGCCTGAACACGCAGGATCAGAAAAGCGCCTTTTAGTCTAGCAAGCATACTTTTTAAAGGCAAAAACCACCAAATGGGGAGGGAGCAAGCGAGGTTACAGAAGCAGATCGCATTGGTTAGCTTAGGCTGACCTTTAAAATAATTGGTGGGTTTGAGAATATATGACTTTTTTAAGGAAACTAAGAGGGGTAGGCCATAGGGCAACTATTAGCTAACCCTGTGGTTTTTAGCTGTTTTCCGAGAACGGCTGGGTCAAAGTGACTTTTTATAAAAATGTTCCCAGGCTGGAGATTAAATGTTTTCTCCAGCTAGGCCTGAGGTCTTTATGACCCCACCTGAGGTTTTTACATCCTCTTTGTTTTAGGAACATGGATGATTTAAGCTCTATGGCCGTAAGCAGACATAACATTAGGCAGTAATAAGCTGACATGGTTTGCTGATGTACTAAGGCAGCACATACAGAACAGGATGGCGGTGTAACCTCACGTATGCTCTTAGAAATTATTTGGGCTTTACAATATTAAATACCACTTATTAATCCACTTAAAATAATAAACCATAATATAGCATATATTAACATTTCCTGTTACAATAAATGTACATTTTATGTAATTGTTTTTGTAGATATGAAAATAAAAAGTTAAAGTGAAATTATTTGACATTCCAACAAATCACTTTGATAGCTGATCTAATAAAGTCATGCATATCTATTAGTATCCTTCTGCTTTTCATCTGTTGCCATATCATTCATCTGATAGCGTCAAGTTAACTCCACTATACATTTGTAAGCAACAGTGAGAAAAAAAAGAATCATCATAACAACAGACTTGCCTTCCGGAGTCCTGCATTTTTCTCATAAAGTACGCTACAGTAATACTAACAAAGGGAACACTGACTCTGAGTAAAATGGTTACCCAATATACAGTAAAAAGAAACAGTCTATTTAGAACTAATTAGTGCCACTTGATACCTTTGACTATCTCTTGTGGCTTACCACTGTATTCTCAATTAACAAGAGTCTCCTAATTATTGTAAGTAAAGACATGATTCATTATCCCATTCAAGGATCCAGTTCAAAAACTTTTCCTGTATGGATGGACATAGTTAAATATGTTTGAATTATAGTATGGCCTATTTTTTCCTATAAATGTAGTTGATATTATGGTGCCAGAATTTAGGATTTTGCAAATTAACTAACTAAACTGTAATTTGCCTTAAATTTCTCACCACTCTAAGTGTATAATGAGTGAAAATTCTATAAAAGATGCTCCTTAAAAAGATTTCTGCAGTAGAAACTCACAGCACTACTTTAATCGTTAATTAAAGGTAGTTTTTTTACTATATATGCATATCATTTTGATAAGAAGATAACTCCCTATTATGCTGTGTCTTAGTCAGTGCTTATTAGAGAAAGATATAATACGAGATATACAAATATATAAGAATTTAAAAATTGATTTACAATGGCCACACACAGAGTCAGATGAGAAAGAATGCAGAGGGTGTCTACACACTGGAGATTGAAGAATCCTGTTGAAGATCTGGAGTTTACTGCCATGTCCCATGTGAATACCTATCAGATGTCCAATAGGTCTGTGAAGGAAGGCTCAAGAATCTATGCCAAGGGCCAACGAGATAGCTCAGTGGACTAAGTGCCTGCTTAGGCAAGCACAGGGACCAGGATTCCATCTCCAGCACCACTTGCCACCCTGGCCCCACACTGGGCCATGGTGGCACATGCCTGTAATCCCACCACTGGGAAGGCTGAAAGCAGGAGGATCATTATGAGTCCAAGCTGTGTAGTGAGGCCCTGTGTCAAATACATTTAAAAAAAAAAAAAAGACTGTGCTAGAGGCTGAATAGTTTGCACTGGAAGGTAGGAGATGGTATGCATGGCGAAGGCAGACTGGAGAGCATCCTGAAGGAAGTTCTGTCCTTCTTTATTTCCCCTTTATACCATCAAGGGGACAAGTTACCCTTGAGGGAGTTTTGTATACCATAGGCTGTGGAATTTCTGAGCCAATTTAGGTAAGCTTCTCTTACCCAAATTGACACAATCAATCAACTATCACATATTGCATTATAGATTATAACTTAAATATTCCCCAAAAGCTTCATGTGTTCCTGCTTGAGCTTTTGGAAGGTGATTGGACCATGGGGGTGCTATGCTCACCAGCATGTTAACCCATTGATGGGTTCAAAGTTAAATGTGCTGTTGGGGTCTATTTGAAGGAAGGATCACTGAAAGAATTACATGGAAGGGAGTATTCTTGTCCCTAGTTTCTCCACTTTATTGTTCTGCTTTTTGGATTCTGTGGATTGAGTAGACTTTCTTTGTCATGCCCATTCATCATTTCTACTTTGGAGCTAGCTGACTGGGGACTGAACGCACTGAAATCATGAGTCCAAATAAGTCCCTCTTCTTTAAGATATAATATTCAGTGTTTTTTGCATGATCAGAAAGCAACTAATACAGCCTCCATTACAGGCTTCTCTCTTCCATTTATCCCTCTCTCTTGTTTAATAATAATCTTCCTTTTCTCATGTCACCTTTTTTCAGATTGCACAAATTTGGGAAAAATATAATACTTGTCTTTCTGAATCTGGTTTATTTTGCTTAATATAATGTTCTCCAGTTCATTTGTCTTCAAATGACACAATTACATTCTTCTGATACCTTCACAATGCTCTACTGAGTATGTATACCACAAGTATTTTTTGCTCATTCATCTGTTGGACATTGAGGTGGTTTCTATACCTTGGTTGTTATGAATGGTGCCAAATTGAACATAGGTATGCAGGTATTCTTGCAATATGCAGATTTTAATCCCTTTGAGTATATACCAGTGAGTGGTATATCTGGGTCAGATAGTAATTCTATTTTTAGTTTTATGAAAAATCAACTAATTCATATTCCCACCACAGAAGTATTCCTTTTCACTTGCATCTTTCCCAGCATTTATTTTATTTTATTTTTACTTTTTAAATTATTCATGACAGCCATTCTTACTGGGATGAGATGAAATCTCAATGTATTTTTTATTTTAATTTTCCTGGTGGCTAAAGATGTTGGAAATTTTTTCACATACTTACTGGCCTTCTTGTATTTCTGTTCAATTTATACATTTATTGATTCAGCCATTTGATTTTTGCTATGAAGTTTTTTTCAGTTCCTTATATATCCTAGATATTAATCCTGTGTGATAAGAGTAGCTGGCAAATGTTTTCAGATGCTTTTTTTTTTTTTACTCTGTTGGTTATTTTCTCTGCTATACACAAAGCTTTTAGTTTGTGTACATATTTGTTGGCTCTTACTATTGTTTCTTGTGCTGATGGAGTCTTTGTCTTATGGCTTCAAGTGTTGATCTTTTTTTTTTTTTCAGCAGTTTCAAAATTTCTGGCAGAACCGGGCATTGAACTCAGAACCTTGTGCTTGCCAAGGAAGTGCTTATTCTATTAAGCCATTTCTGGTCTTATGCCCAGGTATTTGATTCATTTTGAAATTATTTTTTGTACAGGCTGAGTGAAAATAGCCTAGTTTGTCTTCTATGCATGAATATCAAGTTTTCCTACTACCATTTTTTATCTTCTCCAAAGTGTGATTTTGGCTTTTTTTGGTCAAGAATCAGATTGTTGTAGCTGCATGGGTTTGTTCTCTTGTCCTATATTCTGTTCCATCAGTCTGTGTGTCTGTTTTCATGCTTGTACCATGTTATTCTTCTTACTACATCTTTGTAATATAGTTGGATATTATTATTATGATCATTTCAGCTTTGCACTTTCTGCTGTGAATTGCTTTGGTTATTCTGAGTCTTGTATGCATCTATATGAATTTTAGAATGTTTTTGTAGTTCTATGAATAATTTTACTGGAATTTTGATGGGAATTGTATTACATCTATTAATTGCTTTTGGGAATAGACCCATTTTGATAGGCACAAGATATAGTGTTCAAAGACATGCCTCCAATGATATCCTTTATTCAACTAGGCCTCATCTCTTAAGCATACATCAGTATGATGTATGACATGAGGCCCCAATGATGATCCGATTACTCCTCAAAAGCCCATTGGCAACCAGCCCTTCAACACAATGAGCCTTTTGTGGGTAAAATCTGTGTCTCTAACATAAAATCATTGCAATAGAAGCACTGTTTTCTGCATGTCATTTGGAGTTCTTTATAGGATTTAGGTTCTAATTGTAAAATAAGTTTAATCTTCTCCAAAGTATGTTTTTGGATTGGTTTTCTATCACAATATCTAACACAAAACTCTCTGAGATAATTTGACATGACTGTGAAAAAAATTTTTTTTTGAGACTGGGTCTCATAGTTCAGGCTGTCCTTGAACTCATTGTGTAAGTCAGGCTGAAGTTGAACTCATAGTGGTCTTCCTGCCACAGATTCCTGAATGTTGGGATGATTGCTAAATCTTAAGAGCTCTAATAGAAAAAAGAGCTTTTTTATCTGTATGTATTTCTCTCATTTTTAGCCTGAATATTAAGTCTGTGACAGACATGTAAGGTTACAGTGACAGCAGAAGTAGGAACTCTTCCTAGAAAATCCCCAGAGTGAATCTTTTTCTCTGGAATCATTTGTTGCCCTTCCTTCTGCAGGTCCTAGAGGCAAGGCTCATGTAGGTGTTTTCTGTGGTTTTGTATTTTTTTTTTCAGTATTATAAATTGATGCCAGAGAGTGCTGAGCTACAATTTTCAGCACTTTTGATCATAGTAGTGTTATTTATTTTGAGACAAGGTCATGTTCTGATGCATAGGCTGGCCTCAAACTTGCCATCCTGTTGCCCTCAGGCTCCTGGTTAACTAGGATCACATGCTTGCACACCTCACCTGGTCAGCATGCTGCTAAGTTGATGGTCAGAGGAGAGTGTTGAATTCTGGGCAAAGCCACAGATTGGTGACTCTAATTCTCTTCTCCAGCCTCCTCCCACTTCTGCGGCTGTTCCACAGCCAATTTTGGCTTTGACATGATAAGCAACACTAACATCTCTCTCTCTCTCTCTCTCTCTCTCTCTCTCTCTCTCTCTCAGCAGAACCAGGGACTGAACCAACACTTCTTCCAATGTCTTTTAATTCAGACCCATCAAAGTTTCTGGAAGTCTATCCCAGTATCTATAGGTTCACTAGCAGAGATGGCCATAACATCCCTTTCTCATCCACTGATGATGTAGACAGCAGTCCAGTTTTGCCTTGGTGACTGCGTTGTTTTTGCAGGACCCAGGTGCCTAGGGTACTGAGAAATGTATAGTGTATCTAAAGCATAGGATAAAATTTTACCAGAGTGTCTAATTTTTTTTTCAGCCTCTCCAGTGCTGGGATTACAGGCATGCACCACCACACTTAGACTTGGTCACTGGCTCAGCGTGACTGGGATCAAACCCCAGCCCCTGTGCTTGCCTAAGTAGGTGCTTAGTCTGCTGAGTTATCTCCCCAACCCTTACCAGAGTGTTTTAATCCAGCTCTTCTTTACTTTGACCTCTTAACAAGAAATGCACTTATAAGATTCAAATTGCTATTAAAGTCACTGATGTGAGTAATCCCAATGTTTTCTGAAGATCTTTTCTGAGATTGGAGGGAAAACAGCATTATATCTCTGCTTCCTTATCTATCTATCTCCAGCTTTACATCTTATATTTCACTATTCACTTTGTTCTGAAATGATCTCTCTCAAATTTGAACTACATAATACTGTTTTCTATCTCATTGTCTCTTGATAGATTTCAACTGAATTCTGAATAACATACAAACTCCTTGACAGAACACATAACAGCTCTATCTTGCTCCGTTCTTGACTCCACACCTTTGCTTCCTTCCATTCCATTATTATTCTGGCTGTCAGGCGAAGCCAGAGTTCTACCGGATGCAGTGTCAAAAATTCTCCTTTTTTATTTATAAAACAGTCCTGTGCTTCCCAAGAGTGGTTCTAGGTCCCCTGCAATCACGTCAGTGAGAAAATTTATTAAAAATAACATTTATAAAGGGCCGGAGAGATGGCTCAGTGGAATAAATGCTTCCCTGGCAAGTGCAAGGGCCTGAGTTCAATCCCTGGTTCCACAAAAAATAAATAAATAAATAAATAAATAAATAAATAAATAAATAAATAAATAAAATAAAATAAAGAAAGAAAAGAAAAAAAAAACATTTGTAATAATGGAGCTAATATTTATTATGTAGTATTTCTATTTTAAGTACTTCATTTAATCCTCACCACTACTTATGGGATATAAGATCTTATAACTTCATTTGATGGGTGAGGAAACTGAGCTACAGTGGTAGATAAGCCCCAGTTCACAGCTGGCAAAGCCTAGTTTCAAGCTTCTGGTTGGGCTCCATAGCATTGCTCTCAAGTGGTCTTATAGAGCCTCTCATTTAAACTGCAGGTTCACCAGCCTCAGCCATAACTGAGGGATATGCATTTTTCTGGACCATTTTATCAGCTTTTTTTTTTCATAATTTTATTGAGAAATAAATAGCAATGAGACAATTTCAAAACAAGTTAGTAGGACAGTTACAATAATTAATACCTTGCATGTTGTTGTCTTTGTAGTAGTTATTCATAGTATAAAAATGCAGACATGGGCCAGGGAGATGGCTCAGTAGAATAAGTGCTCGCCTGACAAGCACAAGGGTTTAATCCCATGTTCTGCCAAAAAAAAAAAAAAAAAAAAACTAAAATAAAATAAAAATAAAATAAACAAAAAATAAATAAATAAAAAAGATGCAGACATAATATCTTGTCTAAACACTATTAGTTTAAAATTTTCTTCTCATTAGACTAAGGGAAAGTAGCTGTATATCTATGCTAACTAATATATATATGCTACAAAATGGTCTTTCATTTATATCCTCCTTTTTTGTTTATTTCTGTTAGAGATGTGTATTACATTGCCATTCATATATTATAGGTACATGAATTCAACAAAGCTTTATTGATTCATATTTTCAGTTCTTATTCTATTAAAAACAAGGCACATTAAGTATATCTTCTCATTGCTCTATAAAAGCATAGGGGCCAGCCAAATAGCTCAGCAGACTAAAGTGCCTGCTCAGGCAGAGCATAGCAGCCAGGGCTAGATCCCTAGCATGATACATCCAGACAGCCCTGTCCCCTGGGTGTGCTGAGACAGCGATTGAGACTGGGTGTGGTAGCATACCCCTGTAATACCAGGGTTTGGGAGGATGAAAACAGAATCACTGTGAGTCTGATCTACAGTGAGGCCCTATAGGCCCTGTACACACTGTACCAATTACATTAAAAAAAAGCATGAAGTTCATTCCATATATCAAAAGTAATAAATAATGATAGATCAAGCCAGTTGTAAAAATGAGAATACGGTCTCAAACATAGCATTTAACAATGTAATCTAGAGCAATAACCCAACACAATACATAAAAGTGCCACATATAAAAACATGCAATGTATACATCCACTTCAGTACTTGGCTTGTATATGCTTGATATTCTTTGAAAACACAGTAAGCATTTTTATTCCCTAGAAAATGTTGACATAATGCAATTCAGTGCAAGCTAGTGTCTCTGACTTCAGTATGAGTACATTTATATGCCAAAAATCTTCATAAGTGTATAAAAAGAAAATAAAATCAATGCTGATTCTTATATTAGTGAAAATCAGATTGAAAGATTTGTGGTAAAAAATAGAAGACTACACATTTTTTTTAACACTACAGAAATATAGATATGACACAAAAGCCTAATGTCCCAAGGGAGCAGGGAGCAATATACAGAGCCCAGGGAGAGCTGCTGTCTCTCACTTGTAAATGCTGGCAAGCTAGGATTCAAGGCTGCAGATAATAGCTTTTGCTGGTGCCCTGTTCCTTGATCCCTTGCTTGGGATGTTATCAGTCAACATTTGTGTGGACTTAGTGTTAGGCAAATGGAGGAAGTCAATAGAGATAGTAGTTTATGTTCACTAAGGTAATTATGCACATTCCTTAGCCTGCCTTTGGACCTCAATAAAGATGTTTCTGTGGCTCTGGGCTCAACTGGAGAGAGACTAATTTCAGTGAGACCTCTGAAGCTATCATTGGGTCTTCTGATCATTTCTTTCGGCACCTACTCATAACTTAATACAAACACATAAAATAAACCTAAAAATTAATGCAGAAAAAGCATGCATTTATAGTTGAAATCCTAAAGCTGCACTCAGATAAACTGATTGAAATCAAGAACATGTAAGCATGATGTATGTGAGGCAAACAACCTTCACACGCAAGTAATTCAGCATTGTCACTACCGTTATGACTGAGGTGGGAGCTATTCAAGAGAGTGGCCAACTTTCCAGCACAGATGGGGGCTTGTTCACCTGAATCCCCTCAAAGATCCTTGAACTAGATCACTTGTAATAAAAGAGAATCCTTGCACACCCACCTCAACAAAAACAACCAATATCATGTTCATATAAAAGAAAAAAAAAACATTGTTTTGTGCTTAGAATGGGTTTTGAAGGAGCTTATTCTCCTGTTTCTTTCCTATGATAACAATGTTGTAGGCAGCTGAATTAGACAGAAATATAGGCAGTCAGACAGGGCCAGGCCCTCAAGGAGACAATGTGGAAGACAAGGTGATTTTGCAACTTGGAAGAGACAGACACTTCCATATGGGCCAGACCTCAAGACAAAAGGGGAAATACAGCTACATACTTCCCTAGCCTGATGGGAAGTATGGAATGGGCATCAGGAATTGATATTCTAAGTAGGTATCAATCACCTTGAAAGAGCCCAAATAAGTTAATAGCCCAACCCCCAACAGGAAGAGACCCTGTCCATTTTCATGCCTTTTGCTATATGACTGGCTTCCCCATTTGGTACTTGATTTAACTGAGTTTACCTGAGCAATGGTTCTTGCAGTCTCCTTGCTTGACCATAGTTTCTGTCCTACCTCATGCCCACCTAAGCGAGTTCTCCTGTCTCATCACTGAATGATTTTCCTCTATAAAAGTCCCTGAAAGAGATAGCTTCTCAGGGACCATCTGCTTGGGGACCCCTCCTGTCCCTCTCTTGGACAGGAGCTTTCTTTTCCTCAATAACTATAATCTGCTCAAAACCTCCATTTGTTCCTAAGATTCATTCTTCAGTTTTAGAGAACACAAATTTGTTGGGAGATTATTTTTCTCCCTGTGTCATTTGGAGGTCCCCTGTATCAAAAACACTATCCAGGTATAAAAACTTATACAATTATACCCAGTACTTCATTCATGGTAATGGTTTGAAAACATTCCATTTCCAAAATGAATATCTGGGATTGATGAAGGAGTATATTTTAGAATTTGTAGGTTAGAAGCAAAAGCAGACATGCTAAAATGAAGACAAGTGCACTTTTCCTTGTCCTTAATGGAACTTCATTTGAAGCAAAATGTGCATAATCAAGGCCTATTTTAGAAACACAGATTTGCCCAAAACTTGTAAGCCCAGTACCTACTGTAATAGAATCAGGGGGATCACAAGTCATTGTTATGTTTTTTTTTTCATTTATTTTTATTTTATTAAAATACAAATGTCAATCAGACAGTTTCAAGACACCTTAACCATACAGAGTCGATGAATTAATACATTGCAAACTGTTTTCATAACGTTTTGGTACTGTACAAGGTTCATACATGAAATTATATTTACAGGTTTTTTTATAGCTGAATTATATCAAAGATTCAATAATTATTTACCTAGCGGATGACCATAGCACTAAAAGCCAACATAATATCCTGTCCAACCACCATTAGTGCAGATCTTGCCTCTCATAGAATTATGTAGAAGCGCAGCGTTATCTATCCCAACTGTACTGTCTATACACACACACCCAGCTCTATCACCATGCACTAAGTTAAAGTCAAAATGGATTGAAGATCTAAACGTTAAAACAGAAACACTCAATCTCCTGGAAGAGAAAGTAGGAGGAACTCTTGAAGACATAGGGGTAGGTAAAGAGTTCATGAACAAGCATATATTCGCACGGGAAGCTCTTGAAAGAATCAACAAATGGGATCAACTTTTCCTAAAGAGCTTCTGCATGTCAAAAGAAATTGTCAACAGAGTGAAAAGACAACACACAAACTTTGAAAAAATCCTAACTAATAAGCAATCAGACAGAGGTCTACTGTCTAGAATTTATAAAGAACTAAGATATAACAGGGCCCTCAAATTTAAAGACCCAATTCAGAAATAGGCATCTGAGATGAATACACACTTCTCAGAGGACGAAATTAAAGAAGTGAACAAATATATGAAAAAATGCTCCACATCGCTAGCCATTCGTGAAATGCAAATAAAAACAACACTGAGATACCATCTCACTCCAGAAA